>DWEI01002727.1:0-13848 GCA_018245875.1 Mysoria ambigua | reverse complement strand
AATAAACGATCCGATCCCAAAAACGACAACACACGGCACAGAATAACGGACATACGATTGGCTTCATGGAATGTACGCTCTCTAGCCAGACCTGGTGCACTTTACCAAGTGAATAAAGAGTTGCGCAGATACCATATAGATATCGCAGCTCTCCAAGAGGTACGGTGGCCGGGGAAAGGGGAATGTAATGTTGAGAATCAGGCTTTGCTATTCTACAGTGGTGGTGATTCTGGACTCAAAACGAACGGTACTGGTTTCATAGTATCTGAGAAATATGTTGGTAATGTAATCCGTTTCGACGCCATATCGGACAGAATTTCTGTAATGCGCATTAAGGGTAAATTCACAAATATCTCCCTCATTAATGTTTACGCTCCAACCGAATCGGCGGACGATACGGATAAAGACGAGTTCTATAATAACCTGGAACTTGTCTATGATCAAATATTTGGCAAGAAGTTGCGCAAGATCGGATACCTAGATCATACGCTGTCTTAAATTTACATTGAATAATTTAACTAAATTGTATCACTTTGTTATTTCTAACCTAAATAATTATGACAACCAATCTTCTTTTATCATATCTGAAGCTTTTTCTGCTATCATTATCGTCGGTGCATTTGTATTTCCCCTGACAATAGTTGGCATCACTGAAGCGTCTATAACTCTTAAACGTTTCATTCCATAGACTCTTAGTCTGGGATCTACTACTGCATCTCTATCCCAAGATGGTCCCATTTTACAAGTACCTACTGGATGATAGATTGTCGAGGTGTAATGAGTGTATAAACATCTGAGATATTCATCTGAACCCCAAATATAGGGACATCCTTGAATGGGTATTTTAATGAAACTGGCGCCATTTTTTATAAATGCATCTGTTTCTTCCAAACTTATTGCAAAACGTGAACCTGCTATCAACGTATCCATATCTTCTTGAACTGTAAAAAATCTAGGATATATCAAAGGAGGTCCCAAAACTGGATCAGTGTGATTCAACATAATAAAGCCTCTACTTTTTGGAGACAAAAGTAACGGTCTTGTGGCCATACCATTGTAGAAGGCAAGCGGGAAAATATTAGTCGCTAAATATGTTGTTGGATCGGAATAAAATTCTTCCACGTTTCGTCCATCGAAGTGAAACTGGATATCTGGTGCATCTTCGGTAGCTAAATGGGTCTTGATAAAAGCTACGCTATTAAGTGTATTCGTCGTTGCCAGTGGTCCTTTTCGTTGTACATAGAAATTGTTCACCTCTTGTAGTAACTGTAGAGCATTAACACTCGTTGCTGTTTTATTAGATAAACCAATTATAAGGCCATCGGTAGTCACATGGTCTTGAAGATTGTATCCCACTTTTAAGTCTGCAAGCACTGGAATTCCTAAACTTTCCAGATGGTGTTTAGGTCCGATTCCAGAGAGCAATAGTAATTTTGGTGAATTAACAGCTCCACTACTAACGATTACTTCTTTTCTAGCGTATATGGTGTTGTAAACTCCATTTTTGATAAATTGTACTCCATGTGCTATTTTAGTATCTGGATCAATTATTATTTTGGTAGCATGTGTTTCACTCATCACGTCTAGATTAGGTCGATGTTGGCGAATTGGTCTAATAAAAGCAGTATTTGTAGACACTCTTCTGCCATCCTTGGATGTTGATTGAGCTATATCTGTTCCTATTTGATTTGCACCATTGAAATCAGTGATCGGTAAGCCTTTTTCTTTAAATGCACGTACTAACATCATAGTGTTAACATCAGTATATGCGTATCTCTCAACATTTAGTGGACCACCTACTGAATGGTAATATTTATCGTGTGCTTCTATATCTCTATTGTTTTCTGTTTTCTTAAAATAGGGCAAGACCTGAAAATCAGATTTTAGAAATGTTTAAAGGTTTTTGTTAAAACGACTAGGTATGTTCTTTGTTCTTATTATCAAATTACTGATATACATACATCGCGATAGCTCCAGCCCGGATTTCCAAGATGTTCCCAGGTATCATAGTCCAAGGGCGCACCTCTCATATATACCAAATAGTTGATGGCGCTAGAACCACCCATTGTCTTCCCTCTGAAATCATACGACAAGACATACATATATAAGTACAAATTGTTGCAATTACTAAAATCTACTGCGTAAAGCGTGCAACTGTATTTATGGTGATATTCTTCTAAACATCATTATCATACAATCTACATTACATGAGTTACATCACAATATGATTAGCAGAAATTAATTCTACAAAGAAATATGTTTATAAATACAAAAAACAAGGTAAATGCAGAAAATTTCTTGCTAACAACATATAAGGCTTTTTAAATTAATCAGAATATAATGAAAAAGACTAGGATTTAGGATCATAAACATTTGATAAATTGAATGTTTTAAAATGAACTGTGCAAAAATGACTTGAAGTTTCTTTATAATTGATATTACCAAAAAATAATTCTAAAACATTACTACCTACGATCAATGTCCGTCAAGTTACCTAGTTCTGATTGCATAATTTATTTACAATAAAGGATCATGCAACTGAATTTAGAAGGTTATTATAATCATTTATCATGAGGATTAAGTTTTAGATAACATAAATCAATTCTTACTATATGAAATAATAAGTAATAAATATATACGAAGATGTTAATATACATTAGTACATACTACTCTAAACAAAATCCCCATAATGACATTATGTTAAAGGCCCAAATTAGGACCCAAACCACACAAACATATTTACGATTCGAACGCACACCCAAAATAAAATTAAAATAAATGGAAACACAAAAATACTGCGTACAAGTATACATGAATACAAATGTAGACCCGACAGCATGCAATTAATTATAACAAAAACACAACTAACGTTAATACGACAAGTAGTAGGATGGTAGAAGAATAGAATAATGAAAACAGTAATAAAGTGAGTTTTCTACTACGTACATTATATTGTTAAAATTCAAAACAGAATATATAAATACTACATATAAAAACTTAAGTTTCTTATACTTGCGCAGATTTACCAACCTTCAAATAATTAAACATAAATAAAATTTGCGTTGCACCATACACGTGGTACAATGCTCATAAGATTTATCATGTCCTTTATGTAAGGTCTAAAAAATTTTGGAATTCTCGACTAAGACTAAAATACAGATGTCAATAAAACAACATGCAATAACTATTACTTTATTAAATATAAGTATCACTTGACTAGTGACATATTTACAAATTTGCTATCTAAACATTTGGCATTATTTGATTATCATAAATGACGTCATAAGTAATTTTGCCAATCTTCTTTTATCATATCTGAGACTTTTTCTCCAGTCATGATGGCTGGAGCATTTGTATTACCACGTACAATGTTAGGCATTATTGAATTATCAGCGACGCGTAAATGCTTAATGCCATAAACTCTCAAACGTGGATCTACCACAGCATTTTCATCGGTACTAGGACCCATTTTACACGTGCCAGCTGGATGATATATAGTACCAGTATATCTCGTAAGAATACAAAAGAAATAGTCATCAGTCCCCCATGCATAGTTTTCGCAAGCTTGTACTGGCCGCCTAATAAATTTAACTTCATTTTCAATGAAAGCTCCTGTTTCTTCCAAAGTGACGATATATTTAAGAGCAGCTATTAAGGTATCCACGTCTCTCTGTTTCGTGAAAAATCTAGGGTATATGAGAGGTTGTCCAAATAGAGGGTTGGTTCTGTTAAGAGTAAGATATCCCCTGCTTTGAGGCGTAAGAAGAATTGGTCTAACGTTAATACTGTCATAAAATGAAAAAGGTAATGTTTCAGAAGCTAAATAAGACGTTGGATCGGAATAAAATTCACGCTTATTACGTCCATCGAAGTGAAATTGTATATCAGGTGCAGTTTCATCCTGCGCGTATGGTGTTCTTATAAATGCAGTGATCTGTAAAGGTCCCGTTTGCGCTAATACGCCGTCTCTATATGTCGACTTGTAATATTTTTTTGTTTCTTCCATTATTTGGTTAATATTTATTAAAGTAGAAGTTTCATTAGTGAGTTCCATTAACATAGATTCAGTAGTAGCGTGATCTTGTAGATTATGCCCTACTTTTATGTTTGAAAATACTGGTATTTCAAGCGATTCTAAGTCATCCTTAGGTCCAATCCCAGATAACATTAGTATTCTAGGAGAGTTCATTGTTCCTGCACTGATCACTACTTCTTTTCTAGCATATACTCTTTTCACAACTCCGTTTTTAATATAAGTAACCCCACATGCAACTTTATCCTTAGGTTCTATTATTATACCAGTCACGAGAGCGTCAGTTATAATATGTAAATTTGATCTATTGTACCTTACTGGTCGTATGAATGCTCTGTTTGTAGACATTCTCATACCATCTCTAGTTGTCGTCTGTGTTACCATTGTTCCTAACTGTTCTGGACCATTGAAGTCGGTAAGCGGTAATCCTTTTTGATTAAAGGCCTTCACCAACATGTACACATTTTTGTCAATAACGGTAAATCTCTCAACATTTAATGGACCGTCGACACCATGATAACGTTTATCTTTACCCTCAATATCTCTATTATTTTCCGATTTTCTAAAATATGGTAGCACCTGAAAATTGAAGTTAACCATGCATATATCTTATTTCTGTTCAAATCATTATAAATAACATACAATAAGTAATGGTTATATGTAGGTACTTCTTTATAACTCCATCCATTATTTCCTAAGGTTGCCCAGTCATCGTAGTCACGTTTGTTACCTCTCATGTATACGAGATAATTTATGGCGCTAGATCCGCCCATTACTCGACCGCTGAAATCGCGAAATCGTAAAAGTTTATTTTTGTACGAAAGAAAATATTTTTGCAGTAATGATCCGAAGCAAATCTTATATGTAGCTGGTATGCTTGTAATTGGTTAGCGTTTTAGATTTGTTTTATTGGTCTATTAGTCAAGGCAAAACGATGGAGAAAAGTTGTGTTAAATGATTGTCAATTGATTAAAAAATTGGGTTTAGCAATACATGCAAATACAGCTTGCATTGCAAATATAGTTTGATGCATTAAAAATAAGAATAAATAAACCCTACTGGCAGTGTAATTGCAAACACACTGAAATATTTACTCACTGTCTATGTTGTGATTAAATCGAAGATTTCTGCACATTTCATGAACTGAACAGGAATCTGATTTTATCGATCGTATGCCTGAAACAATTGTATATATACTTATGACATTTATGTGTACCTTATCCAAGCGCAGGTTTGACCCCGTTGAGCTCGACAGGTCAATTCTTCTGGTTGAGTTCTATATAACCAGTCTATGTTAGATCTGCCTAAAACTGGTGCGAAAGATGGTATGCTTGTCACTTCTGGTTCTTCGGGACCTGCTTCTATAAGAAGAATCTGGAACGTATGTATATTTACTATTTTAATATTTTTAAAAATAATATCTTTGAGTTAGAGGGGAATGAAATTTTTTAAATATATATAAGTATACATGATATAATTTATATCATGCCAAGTCTTAAAAAATATGTAGTGATATAGGTTGGTGATATGATTGAGGTTACGTCTAAATAATCTTGAAACCAGCACTACAATATACACAATCTATATTAAAATTTTACATTAGTAATTAGAAGAAATAGGATAACTATCTATTTCAAGTTTTAGATAGAGCATAAATAAAAAAATCAAGGGAACATCAAGAAATACAACAACAAAACAAGTTAATAAACAGTTATGCGTTTAAAAGTGCACATTAGTAAATGCATATTAAATAAACTGATAATAAAAGCAAGTAAAGCATACGAGTGACATTCGGATATTATAATGTACCTATATACGACTGATTGATTAAACACGGCTTCATAACCTAACGATACCCGTCAGGGATTAACTGCTTATCGTGCTTTCCATAAAACAAAATTCTGGAACAATTAATTAATTAAGTAATAGTTAAATAATATTCACAAATTTTCCTTATCGTGTTCCACTCATTTGCTAATCCAAACACAATGGCTCTCGTCTCGTTATAAAATTTCAAAGCAAATGCCGCATAGTTGTAACGCTGCAGGTAGCTTCATCCTTTATAGAGATGAAAATTGCAACAACAAATATGCTTTTTCTAAAGCGCTGTAAAACTAAATGCACTTTTCATCGAGTAATTATAAAACAAAGTTGGACGCGCCGCTTTACGGAACCGAGGTACAATTACTATAAAAAATGTGGATTGTTCCTGTCGACGTTGAAAAGTTTGATTATGTCTAAGCTATCAAAATTTTATTAATTGAACCCGATTCTGCCACGAGTTGTTAATTAATAAAACCCAATTTACTGATTTTAGTAATTTATTATCTCGTCTTATTGTATTTTAGATGGTTTGTTCAGTTTTATCAACTGACTCTTTTATTAACTCTTATCATACATACGTACATACAAGACAATTTTGATTTATCACTGATAAAATTGTTATCTCTTCTCTTTCATGTCAAATTTGTATGACCAATGACTTACTGACCAATGACTTTATTTTTTTGGCTCATTCAATATCGGTTGTATTATATAAGGATATATATGTAATGGAAATCGTTTTCATACAAACACATTATAAGGCTCCGCTTTTAAAGTTTTAAATCAGCGGATATTCGTTCATGGTAGATTAATCACGCAACGCATATTGGATTAATAGATTTATTCTCCTTGTATACAATATGTAATAAACTGCAAATGGAATAATTTATAATAATTAATTAATGTCCATATGTTGTTGTGAAATCGTTGTTGACGGTGTATATTTTTCCGGTATTACAATTTGTGAGTACAAATTGCAATACTGCTTAAGCCGTCGTAGAAACATATTAATGGCTTATGCAGATACGTTGAGCTGTATAAGCCAATAATATGTTTGCTACGACGGCTTAAGTTTAAAAATTTTAATGAATTCATTTCACTTCACCTTTACGACACGATCTCGTATTTCAATTAAATAAAAATTTTGTACCCGAAATAAACTAAAAAATCGAGAACTAAGACGTATTGGGAGCGTCCCATTTTGGTCATAATAACCCTTTTTGGTAGAAATAATAATAGTTAATTAATTTGGCAATTATCTTGGGAGAACTAAGGCAAACCAATCTGATTTCAAACTAAGCAGAGCCTGTACTAAGGTAGCTAAAAATTTGTAGACCTACATATGGAATGGACCATTGATAAGTGTACCTAAATTTTGTAGTTCTGGATTAAAAAATGAATTATTAGGCATCGTATTTATTATGAATAGATAATTAAAAATAAAATTAATATAATTTAGAATAAATTAAAGTAAAATATAATTTTCTCCCGCGATTTAATAAATCAGTTGTATGGCAGTAGGCTCATAGTCCGTAGTGGTACGTAAATGTAACTGGCGAAACGTGGCAGTATTCTGCATACCTCTGCCTACCTCTTTGGGGATTATATAGGGGACCTCTTTGGGGATTATATGGGGACTAAGTAAATCATATATACAGCACTGAGTAGTCCACTTAAAGCTTATCGTAACAAAAATGATTGACTTAAAGTTATCTTAGACATGTTTCTACATCTGAGGGATAACATTGTCGCTTTTAGTATGCACGTGCCTAATAATAACCAACCTCTTCAGGTCGAAAAGCAAATTATTTTAATTATCATTGATTGTCGGCGAAAATATATTTTTATACATTTTTTTATTATTAAATAGCAAATATGTATATATGATTTTACACTGATTAAATAAGAAATTTGTAAATCTTGTAGATATATAAAAGCCTAAAATATGTATGCGTTGCATATATGTATAATGCCTAAGTTAATAAAGTTTTAAACGTTTTAAGCAATTTTACAATTTGAAATATTTATTTTTTCTTTGTATCGTAAAATCCATGAAATTTGACGATGTTTACGTAAAAATGCACATACACATTACATTTACGGGCGCCGTTATCGTAAAATGAGGGTAAAATCATGATAGAGGCGTGCGTAAGGTGTAACGTAAAATGAAAATGGCGGTCGGGTAGTCGATGATAAACTTGAATGGCTCGCTGCAATCAAATTTCGTTTCGCGGATAAGGTCTGGTAACAGCAAGGTAAAGGTTATTTGACACAGATTTTGATGTCAAATAGCAATTTGTAGGCTTACATAATCATAACATTTTTTAATATCTGAAATAAGGCTTAAGATATTTAGCAGAGGGAGGAATCTTCAACCATCTGCTTTGAAGCGGAATGTTGGAGTATATTCGACTTTACAGAAATATATAGTAGATTCATTTCCCATATCGTCGTGCAAAAAGTGTAACAGAAAACATATTCAAATTACACATTACACGTTGGTGAACATGATGATAAACATTACTTTTACGAAGCCAATCACTTACTTATAGACGGTTGTATGGTTAGTCTTTTACAAGGGGATTTTTGAAACTTTTCATAGATTGGCTGGACCATGTAATTGTCATCTGCTAATCTATCTAGTGGGTATAGCAATTTTTAGTAATGTTCAGTCCATATTACATTTGTGAGGTAAAATTACCTTAAGTAATATGCATGAATGTTACTTGTAATTAGGTAACAAAGAATTAAATCATAATTTTATTCATGAATCTCATATCTTTTGATTAAATGGGGCAATTACTATGAAATCGAACATAAGAAAGTAAATTTTTCAAGCGCATAAAGGACTAAGGATGTTCATATTTACCTTTTAAACACTGTACTCATCTAAAAAACAATATTACGATATCTTCATGTAATTTAAAGTTTAAAAAAAAGTTAACTTAAGGTAGGTTATGTTTAAAAAAAAAACTCAAATTTACCGTTCGTTTTAGTTTGACAAAATATTTCAATGTTTATTAATGTTTATGCTGTGTACTTACATAAATTACATATATTGTAGCTTTATTTACAAATATTATAAGTTACTTTGAAAAAACTATATACTCCGTAAGAGCTAACAGCTGAGTGCGATTGTAAAACTTTTTCGCTTTGGACTGAGTTTCATTGTTTGTTTTATCTCTGAAATAAAGTTCTGGAAAAGAACACTGGATATTCTCAGAAATATATTTTATATTACTGGTATAGATTTTTTTCCTTAAATTTTGATCGTCCATTGGTTGTGTTAGTTGTAAAACTAATGACAAGTATTGGATTCAAATCCCATATCGGGCAGTATTGGGTTTTTCAACTTAGATTTTTTCTTAGTAGTTCGGAATCTGCCAAAGCATGGTTCGTATCCGGCGTACTGCAACAGCTTCCTCATCTATTCTATAATCAGACGTAAACTTAATTCATAAAGCTTTCCACTCCTCTGCCTACCTCGTCTGGAATTTCTTGTTACGAACCTAAAATTCCTAATAGTTGCAGGAAGTCTGTACATGTGTTTAGTATATTTCAATGGGTTTACTCCCTGTGACGTGGGATGTGTGATGTAATCTTTATTTTTTTTTTATTGTTAAGTGTAGTAATCTTGTAATGTAACACTTATATTTCTTCAAAGGAATAGTCCACTGCTTTACCTTTGTACATGACTATATAATAGGTGTTTTTTAATAATTATTTCATGCACGTTTGTTATGGCAACAAAAAATAAATAGAATTACAATGACTTATAAAAAATAATAATGAGACATATGTGTCTCAGAAACAGACTTGGCCGTTTGATTTGAGCTAGAGCATATATGTACATATTATGGTATTTAAAAAGTAGATTAATGTGGGTAGCACACCGATATTAATATGTATACGTAAAAACCTATATAAATATGTATACTGTATGTCGTAAATTGTATGTCGTGCACAATATTCAGAATACTGTCTTATGAGCAGTGATAGCTTAGTGGTTTGAAACTCACTCTTTGATCCCAGACGCTCGGGTCCAAGTCCTGATGCGAACCTCTATATATATTGTGATAAGTAAAACATAATTTGCCATAATGGTGAAGGATAATAACATAAGGAAACCGGCTCCCCTTAGAATTCATAGAAAAAATGTCCCGTAAGGCGTGTGAAGTGTGCCAGCCTGGCAGACTATGGCCTTAACTCTCTCATTCTGAGAGGAGACCCATGTTCCAGCAGTGGAACGATAAAAGGATCGATGAAAATTTTCTGGAGAAACAGAATAAAATAGCTCACGCAGATAGGTAAATACCAATAAACTCTATAAATCTCTGTACACCAGCCATAATTACGTTCAATACTTATATTATATATCTGGTTCTAACCTATTGTATCGAACTAATTTCATCTCGAAAGCAATACAGTTTTTTTGCTTTATTTTATTGTCACTATCTGGTCTGATGCTAAATAGACAAGAGAAAACCGGTTCAAGTTCAAACTGACTTAATGAATGTCATTTGAATAAAATTTATACTTTCATATTTTTGTTTCTTAATATCAACTTTATAGTTTTTTATTAATACTAGTAAAAATGCGAAAGTCTGTCTGTCTATTAAATTAAAAAAAAAAAACTTAGAAACAGTTTTGTATAATTTTGGTATAACAATGTCTTATTTCTTAGCAACTTTATACAGTGAAATATAGCAGAGAATATTATTAGTATGGGAAAAACAATACAGGGGAATTATTTACGTTTCCGCTCTGACGAAGTCATTTGTAACATTTTTTGTATTGCGTAATGTACCTTGAAAATACTAATTCTGAGCAGTTACAGCGAGCATTACCTATTTAACTATTAAATTGATCTAAGCTACGCGTTCGCTGTGCTATATGGAAGTTTAATAAGGTCCTTGTCTAGGTTTGAAAATAGTTGTTATTTCGAAAAAATCTATGTACATATGTGAGCTAAGACGACGTAATGTGGCCAAGATAATTGTCTTTGAATAAAATAACGCCTTATTTGCTGACATATAGTGAACGGTATCAAAAACTATCATTCAACATCAATAACGTGACAGGTGTACAAAGTCATGGTCTGTAATATTATTTCACATAAATATAAAGACCCAATTATGTCTATTTTTAAATACTCTTAGAGCAGACTACAATATCGAAGTATTATCGTGTGAAAAACTATTAAAAATGTTGTCCCAAAATACAAAGATAATTTTTTGGGTTTAAAATTTGAGTGAAATAAAAATCCGATTAACAATAATTTCTAATTCATCAAAATAAATATTATCACTGTCATATATCATGTTTATACAAAAAAGAAAATATCAATAGCCGAAACTAAATTGGATTGAAAAGTAGCTTTGGCGAATTATTCTCATGAAATAATGCAAATATATCCGAGATAAAAATATATTATAGTCTGCTAAATAAAAAAATTCAATGCGTAACGCTAACTCTATGATCATGGAATGTATTTGCTTTGAGAGAAGGCTGACTGTCTAAATAACATTTGAAGGTTCAACAACTTTTTCCAATGTTGCCTGAATATTTTATTTTAATAACTTACGGTAATAGCCTTGCAGAACAATGCATTTTTGTATACGCTTAGAAAACCCTTCGTGTCATTGTTAAGATGAAATAATGAAGCATTTTAAAAACAACAGTATTGTTGAGTTTTTTTTTTATTTCACAGAATTATAAACAAATAAAAGGTCAGATTCAGAGACGATGATTGATGATTGTGTTTGAACACGAACAACAACCCAACCAAACCAAACAAAATTCAAGTAAGTCTGTTATAAAATTTCAACGATTTTAGAAGTCAAGATTTCAGAGTGATAGATTGGTAATATTTTGCACTTTGCACAGGCGGTAAAACGAATGAAGGCTAACATGTCAGTAATGTTATTCTCAACTTTATAAGCAATGTTAACATGTTACAGCTGTTTGGACGCGATAGATTTCACCGTTAGCCTTGTGTTGTATAGTTACACAAACTTAATTGTTATGTTCTCGATGTCACGCCTCGTCGAGATTGCAGTTTTACAAAGTATTCAATCGTTCTGATCTGATTTTACAATACTTTGAGAAATTTTGAGAACTATTGGAGTAATATAATAGAGGACGGTATGTGAAATATAAGGATGCTAATGACATTTAGAGAAACGAAACTATCGACATAGCTCAAATGATTAGCGGGCAGTGGGCAGTCACATTTCTAGCCGAACATAACAATTCAAGTGGACGTGTTCTGAAGTGGAGACGAGGGCTTGGCGAACGCAGCGAAGGACACCCTCTAGTTGCGGCATACGCGAAATGGCCGGCAGCGGTTGGATACGAAGCGCTGATGATCGAGCTCACTGATATGCTATATTGGACAGCGATCGGCGGATGATGATAATGAATTATAATATGGTAATAGTATTTTAATTATAACCGGCATATTTATGTAGTGTAAGAATAGGTGTTTAATTTATACAAACAATAAAATACTTTGTCTGTCTCTTGAAAACTTTACAATCTTGTAAGCCAGTACTAATTTATAGGTGCTTTTCGCAATTTATATCTAAACTGGGAATGACAGTTCGCCTATGATAGAAAACATATCACGCATGTAAGCATGCAAGTGGGAAGAGTACACTCGCACTTTTAAGTAGTTACGTTTACGTCCCATTATCGAATAGGTGGTGAGTCTATTGCCATACTCTGAGAACATCGGGAGCCGTTACTAAGATTTTTAGTATTACTAGAAAATCAAAGTTAGAAAAATCCAGTAGTATCCTACCCGGGATTTGAACCCAGGCTCTCTTTACCGGCGAATGCCTCTGCACCCGACACTAACAACTAGGCAGTCTGTTAAATCGCTCCCTCACGTCGCCCACATTGTTCAGTTCGTTCACGTCCACTACGAATAATTAGTTTTAGAACGTTTCAATTTACAAAACGCTCCCCATTGGCATTTTGTTATCGGTATGTATTTTAAATATATATTTTTTGGTGTTGAATTATCCTACATCAACATAGGATATGAATGTAAGAATCATAAAAAGCATGGACATCAAAACTGTTACAGTCGGTACATTTTCTCAACAAGAGGCGTTTTCTCGTGACCCCGCGAACAGTTGCGACATCTCGCGCATTGTCTGTTTTTACACAGCAGGTATTGTGTAGTGAGAAAAGTGATCTAAGACTTACTTATAGTACAACGTAAGCGCCTTTTGTCAGTTGTCGTTGCTCTTAGTACATCGATGTTATACTTCTGTTGGATGTTCTTATTATTAAATTGTTGGGCCGTGGAGATCTTATTTGTCTCCATTGGATTATATTATTCGAACATTATGTTAGTGCAGGTCAACATTAGGGCTCCTATGTTCACGTTTCTGGTAGGTATGATAATGGAATTTTTAAATTAAAATTTTTAGTTAATACTTCTAGTATTGGATCAAAGTTTGCATATGTGCGTGGTGTATGGCAATAGGCTCACCACTTACTCCATAGTGGGACGTAAACGTAACTGGTGAAGTATGGAAGTGTACACTTCTCTGCCTTCATATTCGGGAAATACTGGTATGATGTTACTTTTTTATATTTACAACTACTCTAATATTATTATCATCAAGTTCATGATAAACAAATACTAAAAAAAATTTGTCATTGAACTCTATTAAACGTTCAGGTTTGTTACAAGAACATAAAATTAAATGAATTCAATAACAGTTATAATATCAGCACTCGCTAATCTTTTGGTCCTCAACGCCTTATCACAACGCTTAGGTTACGTTACGAAACTCAGTGGGATGTAGGCAAAGAATTGTACTACACTGCCATACTTCACAAGTTACCACCATAGAATACTAATAAAAATATTCCATTGTATACAATTGTGGTTCCCTCTGGGGTTCGACTCCGGCAGCACCACCGCCACACCTATTTCTGCCTTATAACAGCAGCGTTAAGCGCTGCTGTGTTCCGGT
>DWEI01002726.1:0-13849 GCA_018245875.1 Mysoria ambigua | reverse complement strand
GTGCTCTTTAAACTAGTATATCTCATAAACCCTGCTAGATAGCGAAGTGAAATAAAGCTTGTCTTTGATCTAATACATTAGCTTAAAAATAGTGAAAGTTTTATTACTGTACAATTTGGTACCAATTCCCATAGTAAAAGGTCGGGTCTGCTTTTTAAACTGTTCCACAAATTTTAAGAATCTTCGTATATATTTAGTAGGATTATATAGTAAGCGTAAACTGTATATAAAGCCAGCAAAATAGAACTGTCAAAAATGAAGGTAGTTCAAATTTCACAGAAATGTTCAATCTTACATCGTCATTGTACGAAGAGTTGCTTGGCGAGTAACTAGTTTCTTTTGCTGAATGCGATTTCTTTTTCGGCTTCGTTGGACTCACCATGCCGAGAGCTTCGGCAAAACTGGCACCTTAAAGTTATAGTAAACAGACACTCAATTATTGAGTCATACAGCCAACAAATAACCATTATAGATATACGGAGTAACACAACAAAGCGCAAGTAGTGATAGCTCAGAGTAGTTTGACATTTAGCCTGTCACCTCGCACTTGGCTAGCGTGGCAGATTAACCTTCGCATTCTGAGACAGCAGTGGAACGACAAAGGATTGATGTTGATGGACACAAAAACATCAAGCATGTATTTCTCTGGAGGATGTCATACTTACACGACAGTTTACACGATTTCTGAAAGTAATAGAACTATACAGAATGCTGTCAAGCCCGTTCCGATAAGTTAACCAGTTTGATTGTTATGAAAGTTTTACACACACGCATGCGTCCGCTTGCACACGCCCAGACCCACACACGCTACATATACAAATCATTGTAAAAATAGCATAACTTCCTAAGACCTCTCAATGGGTCAATAGGATGAAAACTCCATTGTCAACATTTAGGGTGGATGCAATAACTTTCCTACTTTTTACAATCGTGAATATCCATGGTGGGAAGTAATTATTTAGTGCTTCACATATAAAAAGTATATTTTATATAGTTTCAATGATTTGTTTCCAGATCTTTAAGAAACTAAAGACATTACCTGAACCACAGTCAATTCCGTCATCACTATCCTCGGTGTCACTTTTTTTTGATATTTTCTTTGGTATGTCTTTTGATTTACTACTACTAGATTTGCTGGATTTAGATGAATGTGAAGAACTCGAATGCGTTTTCTTTTCTTTACTACCACTACTACTGTTGCTACTTTTAAATTCCTCTTTTTCACTTTTGCTTCTACTTTTACTTTCTTTCACATTAGTATCACTTGAAGAATGTTTCTTATCACTTTTATGACTATTCTCTTTGTCTCTTGAGGAACTACTTTTATCCTTTGCCTTATCTTTACTTGATGAGTTATTCTTATCCCTACTGCTACTACTATGATCCTTTGATTTATGTCTGTTGCTAGATTTTTCTATTGAATGGTCATGTTTGTCTTTTTCACTGCTATGTTTTTCACTGCTGTTGTGTTTTTCTGGTTTACTAGGACTTTTGTGTGAATGGCTCTTGCTTTTTTCAGAACTACTACTATGTTTATGTTTATCAGAAGTATTCCTATGCCCCTCTGAAGAATCTTCTTTCTCTTCTGTTCGCTTTTTCTCTTTTTCAGATGATTTACGTTCCAATTTGTCTTTCTTGTGTGAACCACTTTCTTTATCCCTTTTAATAGAACTAGAAGATTTCTCTTTATGGGATTTTTCAGATGTATGTCTAGATGCTGTATGACTAAGCTTAGAAGTTTTGTCGGTTTGTTCGTATGATTTACCAGAAGAATAAGAAGCTTTCTCATGGTTATCTTCTCTAATATATGATAAATGTTTTGTTGATGATGATTTGTGTTTCTCACTATGTTCAGATTTAATTACTCGTTTGCATGATTTTTCTTCTTCATATGACTCTGAATCTTCTGAATCAGTGTGTTTACTGTGAGATGAAATACTATGACTATCGTGTTCAGTTTCTGGCAGTCTTTTCAACTGAATATTTGATTTATCTTCTTTAACGTCATTGTGTACTACATGCTTTGACTTTTTTATGTGTGGTTCTTCTTCCTAAAATAAGGTAATAGGTGTTATTCTATAGAAAACAATATTATTTTAACTTATACGACATTATGAACGATATTAAAGAGAGTAATATAATTCAATGCACATTTGCTCATATGCTATATAGTAGTATACTATCATCTAAGGATACATTATTTACAGTAAAATTATAAACTTGACCAACTTCAGTATTTGATAATAATTATGATCTATAACATCTATTGATAAGAGTTTTCTGTTGGTCATTGACTCTCAATAAAAGTATAGTCTACCTACCTCGCTGCTGTGGTATTTCCTTTTATCTCCACTGTAATCACCGTTGACATGATGAGATTTCCTGTATCTCTCTTCTTCTGAATTATGTTTGCTATATTTTTCATATTGGCTAGGTTTCTGTCTACTCTCATAATCACTATCCTCAGGAGTTTTGCCATTTTCATAACCATTGTATGTAGCTGTTAAACAAATATAAATAGTGTTTGTGTTTTATATCTCAATAACATTTTTGTATTATTGTTTTACTATTTAAGTCATTAATCCAATTGTAACTTTAGCTAATATGATTGTAACCGAATATATTTCTAAAAAACAATTTCTAAACATGTATTGTGTATATATGGACTGATTTGTGTGTGAAAAACTTAAAAAAAATATATTTGTTATAGTGTTAAATAACAAAACATGTTTAATGATAGCAAGATGCAACCCAGAATAATTATAAAATCTAAAAACATCACCTTGCAATACTTTACTGGTAATACTAGATTGATAAACAATATATACAATGCTAGTTCAATATTTTTGCATGTTTAAAATTTACAGAGAAAATTGATCGAGACTGTTTACAGTACATCAGAGGGAGCAAAAGCATAAATTTTAGGAAAATTAATATTAGCATACATATATACAAAAATCCTTCTTGTTTGTAAAGGACAATAGACAACAGACTATGATGAATAGCATGCAATAATTTATTATATAAAAAATGATCAAATAATTTAAAGTTCAATAATTAATGGTCCTGATCTTCATGATGTTGTCACAAGTGATATCAAGTGTTTAGGAGCTCACGTTGACTCTGATCATCATCATGATCACTCTCTTCAGCTGCTACCATCAGTTTCCATTTGCATACGAGTGCTCGAGCTGCCTGCCCTACATCTCCAGGTTCTTTACGAAGGGCATTGACTGTTCGACCCACTCCAGTCTCTTGTAAATGTTGCACTGTCACTCCCAACTTGAATAATTTATCAATGCTTTTTAAAATCTGAAATTTATAAAATATTTTCATGTACATATCAATTGTTGAATATTATTTTCTGCATCATATATTTATTGTCTCTTTGTGGAGAGCATATAGAAATCTAGATTAGACATTTTCCCTTATGACATCCACAAAATCATTCATAGCAAACTGCATGACATATTTTTTTGCATTGGTAGGCATGTTGACATAGAATATTAGATAGTGTTTATTTTTAGTGGTCAAATAAATGATAAGAAATGGTTGGATTTCATTGTACTTATTGAAAAAACATTTTACTATCGCTTTCTTAGCGGCGGAAATGAAGTGAAAAATAGTCAATGACACGGGAGAAATTCTACGCCTACTTCAACAATTTGTTTATATATAGCAAAGTTGCTTACAGTATATAAACTATACAGCGTATAGATGTAAGCTGATTATTAAGAACATAATATTTATCGGAAACATAGGTACTATACCAAGGATCTTAACTATAATAATATTATTTATCAATGTAATTATAATAACATCATAAGTCGCCATAATATACTTTGTCTAAAATAAAATTAATTTAGAATAAAAGGAAAATATACTGGACTATCATAAGGTAATGTAAATATTACACTTACTTTTTGTTCGTCATTAGGATATTTCTCTATAGCATGCTGGTAGTGTTTAACCAAATCCAATATAGACGCCATTATGCACTGATGAAAATGTAATTGTTATTTTGTTAAAAAATGAATGCCAGCTGGTAAGAGGGCACCATTTTGCTACACACATGTGCGTGACGTATATATCTTATTCTGATAAGTGCTGATGCTTACGTGAAACAGATCGTTTTTAATTAATTTTGCATGACTGAAAAATCTACAAAAAGTTATGATAATATTAAGGACCAAAATAAATAAAATAGTATTAAGAAATGCAGGTGAGAAATTAAAAAAGTGGAATTGTTTGTTAAATGTTAAATTGTTTAGGTATTGCCTGAACAGAAATTATTTAATAAATAGATTATTTTCTAGAGTGGTAATCTTGTACTTTTAAAAATTGTTTTTATGAAATCAGCCTTACTACGAAAAAACTACGTTAAAACGAAAAATGAAAGTATAATACGTAAAATGTTCATAAACACATATTTTCATAAAAATATTTTTTATTAAACCTACCTGAAGAATTATTTTATTGTTATTATCAGCAAGTGGAATAGATTGTAGCTGGAGGATCGGAAGGTAAAATTCAATTAATCTGTTTTAAAATACGTTTCCGTGACTACACTCAAGAGAAAATTGCAGACTTAGTGTTGTTTGGTCTCGTTGTTGTTCACAATCAGTACTAAGCTTTTGTTCAATCAAATTTACATTTGGGTTTATTAACCTGTTCACTGCCTGTGCTTGACTATTACGGTGGTCCAGTAGAAACGAATTATACATACTTATACAAAATAAAATTTAAATTCCTTTTAATTTCATTATAAAAAGTAATAGTAACATTAAATATCTTTTTATATGCTATACATGTTTTTTTTGCAATGTCACAATTTAAATTTTAATTCGAGAAGTCGGATAGTAGGTCAGGTCTTTAATGTGTTATATTAGATTAGTAGTTATGACAAGTGTTACGACGGGCGCATGTTGGGCATATGGGGTTAAACGGTTGCATTTTCTAGAATATGGCCAAACAAGGCATCCAGCGCTGGACTGGTTTATGCGAAGTAAACATCGCGTCAACTAGTCTACAATTGACAGGGGATACGAGCGATTACCTCGTTTTCTAATATAAAATCTACTTACTCCATCGATATAACCAAGAATAAGTAACAATTCATAGTCATGTGATACTGCAAAATTGACCTAAGAGTCGTGACTGACTAGTAGTAGATACATTGTTGTGTTACACGGTGACTATTGTTGTATTTATAACATTCTTTATGTTGTAATTATGTTGACATTAAAAACAGAAGGTATACCGCAGCGTGGACTAGAATGTTCCTGCAGTCGATGCGTACTGGCCGGTTCCCGTTGGTACGAACAATATTGGAGGCGGAGTAGAAGGTCGCTATCACCATACCTCAAGGCCTTATCTTTTGCACCAGGAGTGGTGAGTGCCGTCTGTGACACAGTTATGAAAACTGATTGCATGAAGAAAATCTTACAATATTTGGTATTTGAACAAGTTGGGCCGGTAACTAGTGCAAGGGTAGTGTGTGGTAACAGGTAGCATTGAAACATGTGGATGAGTTTATATCCTGTCTTTGACCGGATGATGTTAAGGTTATTATCTTGAGACATCTCCATACACGGCCATGGATCCCAAAGAAAGCGTCAAAACAGCTTGTGACATATTAACCGGAGGGCTGATACACTACATATACATATACATATAAATATATACTTAAAAAGATATTTTTTTATACCTAGACACAGAACATATACTTGTGCTCATCTCACAAGTATTTTTTCTGGGTGGGAATCGAACCCATGACCCCCAGCTCAACAGTCAGGTTCACTAACCTCTGCACCAACAGTACTTGTCAAACAGTACTTGTCGACTAGACACATCAAAGTATAATCG
The DNA here is from genome assembly GCA_018245875.1 of Mysoria ambigua. Taxonomy (NCBI): domain Eukaryota; kingdom Metazoa; phylum Arthropoda; class Insecta; order Lepidoptera; family Hesperiidae; genus Mysoria; species Mysoria ambigua. Next base: position 7,984 of record DWEI01002726.1, on the reverse strand, counting down.
TAAGTTAATTTTTCTTAGCGTTCTAGTACTCAAATGTGAATTTGTTTTCCTAACCTCACAACAAACTGACACAGAAAGTTTTTAAAACAGTGTTTCTTTTTGTCCATAAGTAATACAAAGTTTTTGAAGAACTTAGGGATGACATTTCTTAATACGATCAAAAAAGTTAATTGTTAATTGAGAGCCTAAATCTATAATGTCAGATTGTCACTTTGAAACTGACGAAATCTTGTATAAATTTTCAATGCCTGTTTTATCCCGTCGGAAAATCAGAGCAGACGTTTAAATATGTCTATATTTCTTGTTTATGAAATGTCTAAATCCAAATTATCAGGTGTGTTAATTTAGAACCAACATCTTATAACTAGTTTTAACCTTTATTAAATCCGAAATTCCGAAAATCTGGTAGCTCCATCTAATCTATATCGATAATCTAGCTGACCCCTATGTCAAATGGAATATTAGTGTTAAATTTAGTACTAAACTAGTAAAATTAAGTAATAAATTAGCAAAACTAAGTAATAAACTAGTTCTTGAAATATCTTGATCGTCTATATATTATATATGAAGAAATTGTACGTTGGCCCTGTAGCTCGGGACCTGAATACGAGCGACAGTATCTCCTGCCCGTCGTATGAGGCAGCCAAAAGGAAGCTTTCGAGGTTGGCAGTTCTTAGAAAGCGATCCCGGGAGGACAACGGGTTCCGTGGCCGCGTACAGACCTGAGAACCGGAAGGCAGAATGTCGAGCCTTTCGTAGCCGTCGGGTGTCGCGCCAGGAGAGTACCGGTGCTCCGAGGAAGACCAAAGAGGTCTTTTAGTGCGGTAAAAGACCTACATGATCGGATATCTCTCCTAGGGATCCTGTTTAAAGGTTTCACCTCCGTAAACAAGAAGAAGGTTTTTACACAGGTAATAATAATTTGCAAAACTGAGGAATTGCTAGTTTTTATGTTGTTATTACAAGGTCTCTTAAAAATTTAGTAAGAGTGGAGTCGACGTTTGCTATTGGTAAAATTATGTTTATTCTTCGTTAAAAATAAATGGAGCTTATACCAGTTAATTCAAATGTATGAAATGTTTACGTGGCAGTAGCGAGATTAATATTAACAGAGCATTTAGTAGATATATATATAAAGATGTAGAAGTGTGTAGCGGATTTAATTGAGAATAGTCGCGGAGGCAGCGCGGCGGTTGTCACCGGGTCGCCGGGTCAGCCCGCGCCAGGCGACTGCGCGACTCTTCCCAGCAATTGCTACCACGCTTATTTACCAACAAATACCGAGTCCTCTTATATAATTTAGCCATTAGTCCTCCGTGCCACTTGCTCTTTGACTCGACACCTTCGACATCATCTTTCAAAAACCAAACACCTTCTCAAAGTTGTTATTAGGGTAACCTATTGTTGACTCCATGCGCTGATATTACACATTTTCTATAAATAAGTTTTTTTTTCTAAGTAATATTTATAAATAGGATTAGGTACTACTATCCATTTTCGTGTTCTCGAATGTGTATATCATTATTCAATTAATAATAAAACATCGCGATAGTAGGGCATGTATGGTTACTTTGGAATATTTGTACAAGCGATGATCCTGTTTGCTGAAGACAAAATGAGATATTGAGTTCGGGAACTGTGGCCGCATGGCTGCTTATTGTACAGACACAAGAGCAGAACATAACGACTGTTCACATAATGGCCAGCGGCGCTTCCCAGCGGACCCGCTCGACCCTGCTGCACACTTCTGCTGTTCTGACGCCGCACGAAACATGGCCACACTGTACCCAGGGTCAGCACACGCCTAGCGCGAATGTCGCCGTTATCTGTCCGCTCCTCGCGCCCCGCCTCGTGTGGGAGCCGAGTCCTTTACTATTACGAGGCCATAAATCGTTTTGTACAATACTAACAACATGCGAGTATGCCAGTTATTACATGGAGTATAAGTATGTATTGCATTTACATGTAGCCATTTGAAACAAAGGCCGGCCCAACGGGCGGGCAAGGTCGTGACAGAATAATACATAATCTATCAGTCATGCTTCGTAAGGGCGAGGTAAAAATTGCGGGATTTACATTTTAAAAACAAAACATATGAAAGATAATGAAATGGTCAGTTTCATTAAGTTTAAAGTTTATTGAATTATGTTTGTACGTTAGTTTTTCAATGAAGTGGCTTAAATTGACATAATATTACAAATTATCAAGTCAATTATATTAGATAAACTGTGAAAAGAATATATGATATATATGAAAAGATGGATTCAAGTTAATACAATAAAAGCAAAGCTAAATCTCAAAAGCATTAAGTAGAAGAATTTCAAGGCCCAATTAGCGAGCTCCATCGTCTAATAAGTCGAGATGTCTAGTGAGGGTGTTGAATTATTGAAATTGCACTAGTCTTGTGTCTCGTCCGTATTCATGTATATTCTGTGAATTAATTAAAAAAATATTCCATGAAACCAAAAAAATGCAGTAGGTGTTTGATAAAGAAACTAGAAAAGGCTTTTAGGACACATTAAAGAAAAGGGAAAGACTATAACGAGTGGTGAGACATCGTTAGATTCAGCGAGTAATTAAAACAGAGTTATAGATTTAATTCACGGTGAGCCGCGGCCGAAGGAAATAAAATAAATGTTTACATATAGATACATTTCTTCGATGAGAATAAGCATTACGTGGAACCCTATGTATAGTCAACTGTTAATACGGAGAATTCATACGTTTACTAGAATATTTATCTTACTGATGGCCTGGATATATTTATCTTACTGATGGATGATCTTACTGACTGTATGGCCCACTGTGTAGGTATTCAATTTTTTAAGAAAACTTGCAATTGTCAACCAATTTAATATTGGACAATTGGGTGCCTGATTTTTTTTTCAAATTGTTTGCTATGTTTTCTATATCAGGCGTTCTATGTGCAAGCAAAGAATATAATTATGGATTCTTTAAGATTTTATTAACAATACATTTTTATAATCTTAGAAGAGAAAGCTGAACAATTTGATCAAATAGGTGAACCTGTTCAATTCTGGGCTAACACACCTACTGTGAAAATAAACACAGTCTCAAATGACCCCGTTGAGAACATTCTGCTTGTCACTCCGAGTGAAATATGACTTAATGTACCTAGCGATAGAAAAGGCATCACCCGCATATATTTCTAGGCACAATGGCGCGGCCGGTGCGCGCGGCGCGATCGTTATCATTTGGAAATCACACTAACAAGTAAACATGAACCGGCACCGCAGTCGGCTCCGTTGGTACCGAATTCAATACAGTGCGGAAGCGCTGAGACGGTAATCTGCCCGCGCCGCGCCCGCAGATCGAGATATTTACTTGTATGCTAATGGAGGCCCTTACCGTGCGACCGCGCCGCGAACGGCCTGATGTGATAATACCGAACGGTCGCCATATAGAGTGATACGAACAAGGGAGATACACGTGTAGATAAGGGCGATTGTCGGGAGCGACCGTAATAGAGACAAAGGGACAAGTCACCGTTGCCGGCCCGGTACCGTACCACTCTTTGATCATTCGCAGCTAAATAATAACCCCATAATAATTATTGCATTCCCGCTTGCAGCACGAATGAACGGCATTATTCGAGCAGGAGATTCACTTGTGCGCATAAAAGGTAACTTGATTATGTTAATTACAAAAAGATTCAACTCAATATTCCAGTTGAACCACTTCTATTTCCTGCGTAGGCAGCTAGGAAGTTGTAGCTTTACAGACTCCCGTCAAGTTTGAGTAGCGTGCGTGCCTTGTCGCGTGCTGCTTGCGATTCTAATATTTTCAATATAAATTCCAGTTAGAAGATCAATCAGTCGACTCGGCTGTTAGGAGCCAGCGAGATCCAAGCAATTTGCGGAAAGGTCATCCTATACAATTATAGTCCTCATTGACGAGCACTTCACGAGGGGCGCTATAAATAATACATGCCTTTCTAGTCGTAATATATTGCAGTAATCTACTCGATTGTTATTTAAAAATAATTTTGTTGGATCTCACAGCTCACAGGTCGAAGCCTTAATTCTGTTCAAGTTCTCTGTATGTTGACCTGTGAGAGCTAAGTGAAACAGGCATGTAAGCAAGTAAGTAAAATATTCGTAATTTTATTGTGAATATAGTAACTTTGCAGTATTTAGGGTACTTCACGCAGGTAGCTAAGTGGTACTTATTGGTGTTTGTAATACGACGCGTAAAGCCCAGTTGCATGATTTGAAGCCATAAATAGACGTTCAATATTCAAGTCGCTCTTCTAACGCTCCACCCCCAATGAACACTGCGATGCATTAAAAATGACGTGTATGTACGTTGTAATTACGTTTGTATTACGTTGGCCGCTCGCTCGTAGCAGCAGCTGCCACCGCCACACGGCGACGACACGTCGGCCACTAGGTCACCATGAACGTTGTAATCTACTTGTGACCAAAGAGGGAGAGTCGAATTATTGAAGATGTGTAGCCAACCGCGACAGGAGGAGTCGCACGACCCGCTCATATGTTGCGGCTGTCGTACCCATTTTGATTTATGTATGATCGAAACTTCGGGACGGATATTTATCTTTAGTCATATACAATATAGTAAAATGTGAAGGACTACCACTTTCAAGGTGATTTTTCAAACTGTAGCCGCAGCGGTTACCGATATTGTGACTCTAGTGAGCAGCAGTACCCACCTGAAACAAATTTCTATTGCAGACAATTTGCTTAATATCGTCGGTAGTAGTTACCTGGCGGATGTATATATTTGTAGATAGTTGTAAATTTATGATCTCGTGTGGTTTAACGATATAGTCCGGAAATTATACAGACTAATTATAACGTAAGTTGTAAATTGTAGACTTGAGGGACTTATATAACTGTCAGGTGTCTAAGTACCGTTTTTTATGGTTTTACTTGTACATATAGTTTACTATAACGAATTACAATTGCACAGACATATGTTTATATGACGCAAATGAAATATTTGGATATAATAAGTACATAAAAGTATGTACCTATATATACGTACATTATACATATATATTTTTTATATCTTTAATATTTTTGCGCACACTGCACTTATTACGATGAAGATCACGAAAGCATTAAAATTAACTTAATAGTTTCCACTCACACGGCTTAGAGCCTCTCTAATGCAGCTGATGTTGGCACGGAATTCAACGATAAGTGCAATTTTCTATCGCAACTAGGTTCAATTGTAATTTTCATTACGTGGGCCGGGGGTTCGCGACCTAGTCTAATTAACTTGGATGCTTATGATTAAACGGCTCGGTCACGACTCGTCGATTTACGTCAAATCCGTTGCGGCCTCCCTCGATAAGGTGAACATCCGTCAAGAGCATTGCCCACTAACTGAGAGACTAATGTCGTTCTCCTGCGTTATGTGAACAAATTTATATGACTCGGCAAAGGCGATTTTACCGGCTCGAAGCAGCTATGCGAATGCCAATTTACCTAGTCGGATAATTTAGTTACCGAAGCTGCGAAGCTTAACATACATCTGGTTGCCGAAGGGTATTTTGACGGGAATCACGATTTCTGTCGGTCTCGTTGACGTAATGGCCCCGAGTCTCGAGGCGAGGCAGAGCGGTAATGCGTCGAAATAAGGAATGCATTAGGTTCGGCGCTCAGCCCGGCGCAGCTTCGCTCCTCTCGAGGGTTAGTTTGTTCCTTGTTGACTCGGAACGAGTTTCTCTCGTTCTTGTTCTATTATAATAAACAGTGCGCCTTTCGTGGTAGCAATAACAATTTCAGCGTCTTATTAGCGGACACTTAAACGAAAATATACAACCAGGATGAGTAATCATTAACGTGAACCGTTATCTTAAGCGATGCTTAATAAGAAAACGTTTTCATTAAACAAACGCCCCGAGTTATAGTTAGCTGCCTACTATTAACGCAGTCTTAATTGCATCGTTAAAAAAGCGCTCCTAATTGACGCCGTGAGCTCCGCCGGCTTGCTTATTCCTTGTCAATGTACACAGCAGAACAGTATTTATTATTTATGTACATTTTATGACGCCATAAGCTACACTGGAGTATTCTAAGCGCGTTGTACAGGCGTGGCAGGCTGGCATGTTATTGATGGAAAGGATAAGTATTGTTGAGAATAATTAGGCGGATTGGACTACGCCAGTGATTGAAGGCGGAATCGCTGTAGTTCCATTTAAATTATTATTGGTAAGGCTGTATTCCAATGTTTTGTGTCTGTGAATGTATTGAATGTCCCTTTATTATTGAGCGCATACCTACTCATAGATATATCTGACGTTCTGTAGTCAGAACTGTAGTCAGACAGTTCTGTAGTGTAGTTATAGATATATCTGACGTTCCGGGTCGACCACTACTAAATTTTTCTTTAAATTTTCTAATTATGTTGTGGGACGTAAACGTACTTGGTGAAACTGTACTACACTACTCTGCCTATCTCTTCGGAGATTACAGGCGTGTTATTACGAATTACACGATTGAAAAATCTTATAGCATAAAATAAAAAGGCGGAATAGAGTAAACTCTTTAAACTTCTTTTAGCAAGCGTGTTATCGGTTATATTTTCAATGAAATTCTGAAGTACAGTTGTTATTGAAGCGCGTAGGTATTTTTCCATTTGCGAATGAGACTGCGCAGTATAAAGTTGATGTAGGTTGCAGGCTGCTTTTGTGCGGTGCCCGTTGGTACTTACAGTGACCGTGTCGCGATGGAGGGCCCTCGCGGCGTCCGGCGACTGCGCGCCGCGGCACTGGGTCAGCGCTCGGCGCGCACTCTGCCCGCCAATTATCCGCTTCGCGAACCCCGTAATTACTACCTAAATATCGCACGTTATAATTACGATACCATGTCCAATTTGCCTCAAGTAATAGGGTTTTTTGTTCACTCGAAAGAATAATACAAAACAACGTGCGAATACTGTTATTTTTATTTTGCATATCGGTTTCGTTACGCTTATTGATGGGCGTCGAATGGAGGCACTGTTCGCTTCGGGACAGAAATCTGATATCGGTTTGTCCATTAGAGGAAAACATCCCACCTGTAATGATGTTCGGTATCTACAGCCGTCAAGATGCTATCTCCGAGAAATAAAGTAATGAATAAAACACGGGCGTGCGTGGCGCGGATGTGGCATGACGCTGCACATAACGCCGCCCGGCCTGTGTGCGGACGGACGAGGCCCATTGGCGGGAAACAATCGATCACGCTTCGATCCTCCAGTGTCTATGAGTTATGTGTGAATGTAAGCATTCCGATGTCAGAAACGTGTGTTTTGAATTGGCGTAGTTCTTTCGTACGGCAACTGCAAATTTCGGGTGTAAATGTGTTCCGGCGTGTAGCTCGCGAGACAGCGGGCCGCTGCGGGCGACGCGTGCCCGCATGGAGCGGCGACCGCACGCGGACGCGGCTTCTTGAATGTTTGTCCCATCCACGTAACTTTCAAGGATACCTTTCAAGTTATTTCACTGTGTCTTCGTCTAACTATAGAGATACCTACGTCGTGTTGTGTGAGGTCAATATAACCCCTGTCTAATAATGCGTGGACAAAGTTTTAAGTTTTGGTTGTTACGAAATCCTTTAAAAATTTTCAGCTCGAAATTTAGTATAAATAAGATATGTATACTTACATTTGTGTTTTGCAATTTTATTGATTAAAATGTTAACTTATCTGTACAAGCGACACGGCAGGACCGGACAAAAGTCTACTGTGTCAATGGGCGGCACACGCTTCAATACATCATTTTTAATGATTTCCGTTGGAAGCCCGTAGGCGCGCGCGCGGCTCGGACGCGCGCTCCCGCGGTCGTTACGTTGTAAGTTCATACCATGCTTGTACACAATTGGTATTGTTTTAATCACATTTGGATAACCATTAATTTAAGGACACCTGTAAGTTGATATATTTTCTAATTAGAAAATTTTCTACTAGAAAATCTGGTAAAATTTCTAATAGAATTCTGATAGTGGTTCGGAGTCTG
>DWEI01002725.1:0-13849 GCA_018245875.1 Mysoria ambigua | reverse complement strand
AAAAGTATTAAGCAAACGGGTACTTTAGTTGAATAACGCATAATCTTTTACCGTACCCAAGCTATTTAGGTTCGGCATTCATAACGTTACTAAAATGATTTTATTATTGTAACTAAGTTAAAAAACGATAGTTTTTAAAGTGTGTTCACATCTTATGTATCAAACACACACTTATGTGGTAACTATCTTATGTGGTAACACAATTAGCAATCATTGTTACTGTACTAAAATAAACAGCAGGAATAATACATATATTCAAAATAAACTCTTAACCCGATCCAAATGAACAAATTTTGAAACCGTACAATCACAGACAAATGAAAGATCCCAAACTCTGTAACCCCCAAACAGCACTTCCTGTTAGGGGATTAAGAGCAAAAATCCCTTCAGTGGACCTGGAAGCCTATATATAGTAGTGCACTGGATCAGTCGAATGATACGACGTGATATATTTTTTTTATATTCAGCCTGACAAGCAGGCAGACGGGCCACCTGATGTTAAATGGTCACCGTCGCCTATGGACGTTCGCAACACCCGGGGGGTGGCCAATGCCATCACACGAAAGCAGCACATTAAAATTCGCAGACTCCCACAGTATACGAGTGTATCCTAACGCCGGCGAGCTAAACTCTGTCATTAAAGAAACGTTGCCGACTGCCGATATAAATAAACACCGGCAGCTCGTGACCAACGAACTGACAATGTCAACACACTCGGTGCAGGGCGAGTTAACGAGCGACGCGCGCCCGAGGCACCGGGCAAATATTATTTCGGCGCAAGAAGAACACGCCATATTGGAAAGCGGGGAAGATTTCTGCCTCCCATAAGTAGCAGACGCGAACGTATAGATTCATATAGACGTCAATCGGCGGAAACGTTCTTATATTTCCAATACTAAATTTATATTGAGTTGCTTTTCGTTGTTTGTTTAAGGCGAACTCATGAATCGGGATTGCCTGATTGCAGGAAGCGGAATTGGAACTTTCCTATATTTAACGTCATAATAACGCGGTTTTTTTGGCAAAAAATTATTTCATATTCCTATTAAGTTCGTTTTAATTAGATTATTTACTCCACGCCAATTTATAACCATGAATTAACGGCCTGTTTATCCACTGTTTACTTATGGTTTTTAACCACTAGATCATAGGGTTGCAAATTCAATTCCTATCCAGGATAAACACTTGTGTTGTGAACATAAGAATTGGTACTATGTCGGAGCTCAAATATGTAGCATACAAAAAAATATATAATATTTGTCATTTTCATTTCGAGACCGACGTCCAAGGGTGAAGCTGTAAAGGAATAGATAAATGTTTATAAAATATAAGAATAATAATATTTAATATCTACCACAGTTCTATATAAATCATTCTCGTTCTCCTTTGTACCGAGACTATATAATAGAGTAGGTACATACGACATATACCTAGAGACAAACAAGAACGTATATTCCCAGATCTAAAACAGATACCTTAATTCATCATTCAGTTGTCTGCCAGGCGGTGAATGGAATTCGATATGAGACAGGGCGACATAACGATCGATGAACCAAAGGGAATAGTTTAAATTTGTAATTGGTATAATTTATTATAGTATTTGTGGATATAATATAATGGTATTTGTGGATATAACATATAACATGATATAATATATTATAGTATGTGTGAATCAACTTATCCTTCTTATAACTTTTGAACAGTTTGAACGACAAGAAATTATGCTGTGTAATAAACAGATGAAATGAAAATGTAATCGTTTGATGATTATCAGCTTATTGTTACTCTCATATTATTATAGGCTCACCAGCTATTCCATAGTGGAACGTAAAATTTCCTGGTGAAACGTGGGTAATATTAGTACATACTTCTTCCTGCCTCTTCGAAGTACAGGCCTAATGTTATGTAAACTGTCAAAGGGTTAGTGAAGACCGTCAAAGACCATTATGTCAATAATGCTAATACTTATGATACAACTGCCCAATTCCTATAAAACAGCTAATTTCTATAAAAAAAAAGAAAACACGCTCATGAAGGACCGAATAGCACCTGAATGATTAATTTAATATCCAACACACGAGCAACTCTGACCGAACAATAGCAAACTACGTTGAATTAACTCGCCGCGTTAACCGTTGCGCGTATAATTGGGACAATATGGTCGTACATAAAACATTCTCGCGGCTCGGGCTCCCTCAACAAATTTGATAACCTGTTCACGTTTCGCCGCTTAAGCCGAAGTTTAAACTAAATAAGTAAACATACGTGGTATTTGAAAAGGTCAAAGTATTAGCCGCTGTTGTTGTGTGAAGATTCGTTATAATCCCGCCGGGGATTCGAAGTTCGGCAGAGGTACGTTGTTGGCAATTATGGAAATTGTTGATGCTTTGTCTAAACGAAGAACTTCGTACTAATAAGAGGTCTTGGGCCTCTAATCGTTGTGTTGTGTAACTTAATTTTCTTAAGTTGGCTACATAATATTGTATGCGTGAATGTTTTGTTTGAATGCGTGTATTAATATCGTGTCGTACCTTAATGTTGGTAGAACTGTACCTATGTAGCGTTAGCAGAAAAAAAAATTGTGTAGTGGCACTGCAATGTTTTTATTGACGCTCAGGAATTGCATTGATATCCGAATCGACGAATCAAATGTGTTCTATACTCTTACTACATCATCATACTGTTATAAAGTATGTAAGGATAACTCGTATTACTAGTGTATAGGATCTTCTGTAATCTATACGGAAAATTTAATGAAAGAAACTTGATTTCTATTGCTCTTATAACTCTTAACTATTGTTTAAATAACTACGTAACTTCACGCCTGTAATCCTAAAAGAGGTAGGCTCAGAAATGCAGAACACTCCCATGTTTCACCAGTTACGATTACGTCCCACTATGGAATGGTGGTAAGCCTACTGTCATACATTGATCACATCTCCAGCGCCTGAACCACAACTAGGAATTCTAAATCAGAAAATTTTGTAGTATTCGACCCGGGAATCGAAACCGGGACCTCCCTATCGGTAGTCGCACTTGCAACCAACACGACCAACGAGACAATCAAATAACTATTTGAAAACGTCCTTTCTGTAACAATTTTATTTCATTGCACATTATTGTTCAATTAAAGTTCACGTTTTCAGTATAATTTTGCTGCTCATATGACGATTTATACAGAACAAATAAAAAAATATTCATTAAATAACAAAAAAATATCTGTTGTTCACAGAGCTGCCGCCGGACAAACCGTCAATAAAGGCCGAGAAAGGCTGGTACGCGTCCGGGGACTCGCTCCGTGCGCAGTGCACCTCGCCACCAGCGGACCCGCCAGCCAATCTAACGTGGTTGCTCAATGGACGAGACGTAAGTCATACTGCGTTTTTAGTTTAGTTTTTAGTTTTAGTTTTTAGAATTAGAATTAGCTTAGAATTATAAGCACAACCTGTATAAATTCATATTTTTCATTTTTTTTTTCAACTCTCAGGATGAAAGGGTTAAGACATTAATTTGCACAGCATAGCATTTTTTTTTCATTTAGCACCCTCGAAATTATTTCACGCCGTGCCGTTTGAGGTACAAGGTCCAATAAACCCGCTTGGAGTAATTATCAATTAGTCAGGAGTTCGTGTCGCTGGCGTCAACGTGACGTCGCGACGTCACTTGATAAATGAGTGTGCTAATGCCTAGAACGCATTATGTCTCATCAATATTAATACAATCTTTTTATCAGATTGAATACAAATTTTTGAACTAACATGGCTTAGGTTCGATATAGTTTTCACAGCAGTCCGTCATAAGATTATAAGAGCATACAAAGGATTGACTATAACTACTTAATATAGTAATTCAAAGTCAAACGTAATGCTCATATTTCTTGAACTGACATTGGGTTCCAAAAAATAGGTCAATTTAACTGTTGTTGCCTCGTAACTACTCGTAATTCCGCGTTAGTATCTTTGGTGTCTCTGAAAGAGCAACTGTCTGATGGATAGACTGTTTATATAGCTCTAACTGCAAGTGCTCACGAACATTGTATTTGCGACGGTAGCGTACACTTTAATTTATTTATTTACTAAATATTTATTTTATATTTCTGACAACCACTCTTACACGAACATTAATTTAAAAACATCTTGAACTACAATGTAGCGTACTGTATATAGCGTAAGCTTAAACTCAAAATCGTTTCAATTATATGTTAATACATTACTTCAATATTAAATATTTCGTTCGTTAAATTTAGAGTACACGAAGAAAATAAAATGCGGAACATGAAACCAAAACTGCTACTAAATTATTATACTTACCCTTGCCTTTGAATGATTACATTATTAATAGATTTGCTGTAAAAATGTATACAAGCTATGAAAATTTACGGTAACTTAATCATCCGATTTATTTACAACTTTATACAATCTCACAAACACAAGGAGAGATGCTGAAATATTTCTTGTTAACGGCCGCTAGTTGAGGTAACATTTGAGACGAGAACAGAAGTTAGCCTTGATAAGATATTTCGTGTAAGCAATCTCTTTTGTTTTGCCAGTCAATCTAATATACCTAGTTTAAATTTTGATAACTTCAACACGAACAACAGACAGACTTGATAGACTGTTGCCGACATTGAAGGAGAAAATTTGTTAAATATATTTTCAAATAGGTAGATCTTGTTAACTTCTTAATATTATAAATTGTTTAAATTATTTTCATACAAATGGGAAGCAAAACGCACACATACAGAACAGAAATTCTACTAATATGGTTCACAGATGTGATGCATGAATTCTTTCGTCAGAGCAAAAAAAAACAGCAGTCAGTTTTGTATTGCGAATATCGACCCACACTGGACCATTTTTATAACTCTAAGCTTTAGAATGAACTTCAGAAATCCAATCACATTTTCGAATGTGACCTTTTTAACTATAAAAATAGTTTTAAACCGTGTTATATTCAATTCGCATAAGTGGCTTCTGGAATATTCTTTTATTTTTAAAAGAATATTCCAGCGTTCAACTATTACTTGAATTGTACAAAGTTGTATGTAACAGGCTGCGCCCCTATCTCCGCACAATGCCTTCATGTTCGAGCGGATCCGATCGCATCGGACAAATGTTGAATGCATCGTCTTTCGCCTTGAAGTGGTTTTGTGTCCGACAATTGATGTGATCGGCAACTTCCGTTTGGGTTGTGTGTGTGAACACAACAATATTCGTGTCGTTTCCGTCTGCAAGGCAATTGTGTAAGCATAATGTACGATATATAATAATGTCTTGTATTAAATGAACGTGTATTTACATTGTTGTATATTAGCTAATCATAAATACATTTGGATTTTGTATCTTCTTAATTGTTATGTTCCATACTTAGTTGTAAAAGCAGAAATCGAATTGTTATTGAATACCCAAATTATTATCTAAAGCATGATTTTTTTATCTAGTCACTAAAAATTTTTGTATTTCCCTATCGAGTGAACAAATTAGTGTAGTCGACTTACGTCGATTTACATTTACATTTATATCGTACTAAACTCGAAACGGTCACGAAAAAAACAGTTAGCATTTTGTTTAACCATAATGTTTACTTCATTAAAAATTACTCAGTCCTTGAGTCAAAAAACTGGTGCTAACTCTACTCGCATTGAGATAGAATTATACGAAAATAGTCAAAATACCGCCGTTAAAGTTTAGTTAACCAATTAGTTTAAATATGGGCATTTAATCGTACCTACACCGTTCATACTAGCAATGGTAAATAAATTGAGGGTATACAAAATGGGGCGAGTTGTACCGTAAATATAAAAATATGAAACAATAAATCCATAATCATATGTATTGAATGATGGAACTGAAACAAATCCGACCCAGAGAACTACCAATAACAATAATCTCTATTAAAATTATTTGCTATAATAATTACCAACTGCGGTAGTGAAACATGAAATAATAATTAGACTCTAGAGTTAATCCATTATTTCGTAAAATGCAATGCCGCTTGACCAGCAGCTCAAAATTGTGTGCGAAATTCAATTTTCACTGTTACGGATTCGAACACTGCATTGTTACCATAGCGGGTGAAATTTGAGCGAATTTCCAGCTTAACCACGTACAGCAATTGTTAAGAGTTTGCCAAATAACTTGCTGATTTGATCTTAATTTATAAATAAACGTAACATTACGGTTATTCGCGCCTTTAATCTCCATAGAGATGGGCAGAAAACGTATCACCAGTTAAGTTAACGTCCCACCATAAATTAGGAGTAAGCCTGTTGGTGTACATCGGGCACAATATGTTATAAGTCCACATTATATAACAAACATATTCGAACAACGTCCAATAAGAAGACCTTCAAAAAGCGAAAAGGGCCGCAAAGCTCAATTTGTTCGAGAAGGCACTAAACTAAGAGGCTAAACAACTCAACTTTATCAAAGGTCGAACTCATTATTTAGGAAACTCACCACAAATTATTCGGAGTCGGCCAAACAAGGCGCCCCTACATTTGAATTAGTGGACTTCAAATATGATTTTGCACCGAGCGAGGCACTAAGAAATTTAATGAGTCCACTTAGAAAAATCATTAAACAACTTCGCAAATAAAATATTATTCAGTTGGTTCATTATTTATTTACATCCGCGTCAATTATACTAAAAGCGGCCGATTGGCAGATGTACAAATTTACTTGAGCTATAATATAATTATTTGAATGGAATATTGTATTATAAATTCTAAAACAAATGTTGTATTATTTCATATGCTAATTTTGTTTTAACTACTCGTATAATTTTAGGTAACCAAATTGACGATGTGTTACTTAAAAATCAATATAACGTGTCTGAAATACGACGCAATTGGTATCACTACATAGCTTGTAATTTTCACGGCTCTAGAAATACTTACTAAACTCATTCCAACATACGATTTTAAATATATTCGGTCAAAATCACTTATTCCATGATTTGTCTCCCGGTTTCAACAAGTTACAAAAATAAAAATTTTAAACAAAGAAAGAAGTGGCATACGAAAAGTAGATTTGTTTTGTTTTAAATATCAGTCCTTAATGATAATTGACATTTCAATTTTAATGAATCAACAAATATACTCGTAATATAATAAAATTTAAAGATTAAAATATCTCGCTCGAATGGTAAGATAAACCTCCGGGTAGGTCCATGTCCAGAAATGGACTAACAACAAGCTGATTATGATGATGACGATGGTGATGATGAGGATGAAGGACCTTTATGTTCCGATGCTAAGTACAAGAACATTTATTTAGGGAAACATAAAGTCAGACAACTCCAGTACACTTTAACCTGAAGAGTATTTGGCGCCATTTGAAATTTTATAGAAAGACCTTTAGAAAATAAAACACTTATCCAAAAAGGCCCTCACAAAATCTGCTTTCTTCGACAACGTAATGTCAATCAAATTATTATTTTCTGTGTAAAAGTCAATTTTCAGTAAAATTGTCCTTTGAATAAATTATTGCTCTCAGTTAATAAGAAGGACATTTTGATATCAAGTAAACGGTATGTATATTTATATATTTTTCAATTTGATGTTTTGCTACACCAGACTTTGCTTTTTAATTTACAACGAATTGAAGATGGTCTACATTTTTACTACTTTCAACAACCCCCTTAAAAAGTTCCTGGTAACAGTAGTTTTTTATAACGTTTTTGTGTTATATTTTTTATACAAATATTCTTAAATACAATTAAAACGTCTCCTGTTTAGATTGTTATTACATACACTTAATTCGTTCCTACTTAAAGAAAAGGTTTATCAATTTGAAACGTTTATGCAAAATTCTCCACGAAGGTGTGATAATGGGTGAATATAACATTTGAATGTGTAAAAAACCCATTTTTGGGTCTTTTATAAAAGAAAAAAAGATAAATGACTGTTTACTTATCAGCTGCAGGGGCGTCAAACAAAATGTCATACGCAACAAAGATCGCCCCTCGAACAATACAAGGGTAAAAGGTTTATAAATGGTCAGTTCAAAGGATAGTGTGTTCAACGTCCACATAATGACGTTCGGTGTTTAGATGAAAAAGTTTCGGGAACATTTTGAAAAGGTCCATTGCCGTACATTGACGTACACAAATTTTTAGTTTCGTCCCAACAACGAGCATAGACGTAGTATTTAATCAATCTTAACATCCAGTGCTATATGATGTTTTAAACTGACTCGTTTGTCTAGTGCTACACGCGCGACTGATGATCATAAGAGCCTGAAATAAAACCCTGGCTCATGGATCCTGCTATTGGATTTGTATTTTGTCAAGTGGTAGTTATAAGGCTATACCTTGGGCCTTTACTTTTTCTTATCAATTATTTTGTAGCAAATACTATTGTGTTTAAAAAAGATCTTAAGATAAAGTTTAAGAAAAAGGTAAAAGTACGAAGTTTTCAAGTTTCTCGCCGCGTCTTCTTTGTTGAGGTCGCGGTCGAACTCGGTAGTTGGTTAAGAAGAAACATATATTTGACCATTTATAAGTTTTCCCCGCTAGTCTGTACGAAATAAACCTACTTAATTTCCACAACAATGATATTTTGACTAACATCATCACCAGCTAATATGTCCAATAATAAGGCCCAAGTGGATTAGATATCGCAGCACTGCTTCTCGCTCCGCCCACTCTGCTGCTCATAGAAGGCCAGGACATTAAAATACATTAACTGACCACTGCCATACGATCATATTATATTTTCTATCTTAATGTCTTGGGACAATTCTACACAAGGCCACCTGACCCCAAAGTAAGCGTCGGGAGAACTTGTGGTAAGGTAACTAGACGGCTGATAAACAAACACCATATACATATATACTTAAATAGATTTTTTTTGTTTTGTTACACTCAGACACAGAACAAATATTTGTGCTTGTTACACAAATATTTATTCTGGGTGGAAACCGAACCGTCAGACCTCGCCGTAACGGTCAAATGCATTAATCACTGCACCAGCGGGCCAGTCATATGATCCTAAAATTATGAAGAGTTTGTGTTGTGGTTACCCGATCGAGCTAATAAACACTCCTATAGATACAGGTGTATTTCTAAATACGTGTTAATACAGATATTTTGACACAGAACAAATATTTCTAATAAATTAGGCAAATATTACTACTATATGATTACCTCATAGAAGTGGCTCCGTCTCTGGATATAGGTTCAGTGTATGGCAATAGGTTCACCACCTACTCCATAGTGGGACGTAAGCGAAACTGGTGGAACGTAGGACTCTACTACACTCGTTTGCCTACCTATTCGGGGATTACGGGCGAGATGTTATGATTTGTCTTAGACAAATACACCACTAGCATGGGAATAGAACCAAATTATTTTGAAATAGCATTTACGATCTGAAAGTAGTTTGAAAGGTTAGTGAGAAACAATGACAAAAAATTTTAATATTATACACTGTAATTTGTCCAGAGTTTATTTTTAAAACAAAAGCTCTGACGGAGAGCCTTACCTATAAATAGATAGATATTAACCTACAAATCATTTTTCATAAATTACTATTAAATTATTTAAAATACTTAGTTCCCAAAACAAAATGTAAACTTAAGAAGATGTTATAATGTCGAAATACCAATTATAGTGTTAAGCAAGAGCTTATTGCCAAATGAAACAGTCCTTTGAGAAAACAATGAAAGAGAATAAAAGATGCCGTTAAATAAAGGGCTTTTATTTGTGTAAGAAACTCACGAAAGGGTGCTATTTCGTGATAAGAAAGTTTGTATCGCAGCAGAGAGCTGAATAGACGCAAGGTATCCATTACGCAATCGTAACACCCCAAGATGGATAATAGACTTCAACAATGATTGAAACTCGATAACGTAACACTTTTGTTTTTAAGTTATAAAGACAGCTGATAAATAGCCACTTTTACCAATGAAAATATACTATGACGGCTATAAGATACGATGATACTCTTTTGATAATACATATTATAATATATAAGGGAACTTATTTGTAAATTATTATATATGTTTTTCGAACAGACCAAGGCGTATCGTTAATAAAATTATGTATTGTGCTAATGATTGTGATAATGAACGTATATCCTAAAACATATATTAATCTTTAAATAAAATATATCATGTTCTTTCATTAAAATATTGATGTTTATTAAAATCAAAGAAACCGTTTATTATTTTTAGACAATTCAATACAATTTTAGACAATGTACCCTATTCATGTTCCAACAAAACACAATTTTTTCTAAACTTTTTCACACATTCCGAACATCCATTAACGACATCTAGCTCAAAACAATCGGATTCACAAAAGAAGTCAATGTGAAAGCGATACGAATTTCCTTATAATGGTATCAAAGCGTGAGCTCCGGTTATAAATGAGCGTAGATTTGACCCAGAAGACGATATTGGATCATTCACGCCCCCAAAAACCGTATTTGCATTATTACGATATTTGTTTTCCTGTCCTTCATGGCGGGGATTCTCGACTGCGCCTTTGATGGACGTCGTCGAACCGTTCGTACTCGCATCACGTTGTTATATTCATATATTTACGCTTTTCTCTCTATTCTTATCTTTAGTATAGTTTTATTCTTTCTATGTTTGTTATGGAGTCGTTATGGAGTGAATTATGGAACGTGAGGAACTTTGTATACGAATTCACTTATGTCAGAAACCTAAAACTGATTAACGTATTATATTTTTTTGCACAAAACGTTAAATTATTAAGTTTCCAATATGAGATATCAATATTAATAATAAGTAATATTACAAAGTAATTTATATATAGTATGGTTTGTGCAATTTTAACGAACCAACAAAAAAAAGCTTCAGTTAAGTTTTCGGTTTACGTTATTATCTGTTTATTTATTGTACTCCTTTAAATAATTACTGTACCAATAAGTGCGATTTTCGAAAATTGGTTCACCATTTACAAATGATCTATGATATTGATATAATTTGAGCATTGAATATTGAATGTATGTATATGCGATCCTCCGTTCAAATACTGACGTCGATTGGACGTTGACATGTAGTTTAGAACGTCTTATCTGCTCATAACCCATGCGCCACGCGTGAGGGTGATGACAGGAGACAGAAAAGTTTAAAACGGAATTAGCAACACAAAGAGGCAACAGCAAACGCGACTTGAATACATTTCATATGCATGACTTTTTACATACAGCGCACTCGCTACGGAAGTTGTGGTGCATTAAAGAATTTATAATTTCACTGTATTATCATTTTTCACACATAAGACAATACTCATTTGTTTTATTTTAATTACGTAAGTTTCTTATACGTCACAAGTGAGTCAAGCTGTAACAATAATTTAAATTAAAATAAAACTAAACGAGTGTGTATATAATGACGTGTCTCTATACATGACATCAAACCTGTTAAAATTGAATAATAACAATGGGATGTGTTGCAATATGATGCATGGAAAATAATTACCATTTACTGACGATAGAGGTAAATCGCTATTGATCAGTAACTTTACGCCTGTAATTTCCGAAGAGGTAGGCAAAGGTATGTAGAGCACTCCCACGTTTCACCGGTTACGTTTACGTCCCACTATGGAATAGGCGGTGAGCCGCTTGTCATGCATCGGGCACATATCCAGACTCCGAACTATTACTAGACTATCTATATTAGAAAATTTTGTCGTGTTCGACCCGGGAATTGGATCCGGGTCCTCTCGATCGGCAGTCGCACCTGCAACCGACACGACCAATGAGGTAGTCAACCAAGTCAGTCAACCAGATTATTGATCAAGTTATAGGTATGAACCAAAAAATAAACGTACTTGAAACGAGGACCAACCATAATTCTTCCATATGCTCTGAATTGAACAGAGGCGCTTTTTATCAAAATAATACTATGTGTCATCACTTCATGTAAAACATTACCTTTTTTATATTTAGTCGAAACAATAGTATAATTGAATTACGTTCTCCTCGCTCTTTTAAATGTTACGCGTATAAGCGAATTTTCAAATTGTTATCGTAACAAATTTTACCTTCTCAAGCAAATTGAAAATCTAAGATGTAAATTGTATATTGAAAATATCTGTGCACCACGATGAGACCTTCGGTTGATTCAGATTATCATTGTGAAACAATTTTATTTACAACTGTACACTGTTATCTCATCTATATTTTCTTTGTCTAAGCGAAGTGCAAATGCTTTTGTTTCCACATTATCACGAACTAATATTTATAGAACAACAATCTCAACTGACAACATTGTGTCTTAATATAAATTATCTGAGTTCTTAAGTTTAATTGCGACTGCACTCACTGTATTTTTTTTTTGTATTGGTACCAAGTTTTCTTTTGTTATACCGTTTTTGATGTAAGTGAAAATTCCCAAGTTCCATACTGTTCTCTGTTCTATCAGAGTACGATCGATTAAAGCCATAATCTGTTACACTGGCCAAATGCAAGTTAATAAAATTAAGACATCATAAATATATTTTTAATAATTTTTGAAATATAATATTGATTTGATTTGCCGTTTCAATGGATTTTGTACTCGCGCTACATGTACTTGTATCATAAAATTTTCGTTTTTTTTTTAAATTAACATAATAATCATGCAATACTTTTTGCTATTTGTTGTATATTATAATATTAATGTGTATATAGTCTTAGGAGACGGGGTGATAAACCTCCAGAAATTTAAATTATTTTTCAAATATAAAAAATATTCTCAAATTTGAATTCTGATCACAATGAATATGAAAATATTAGTATTTAAATCGTGCGTTAACATA
The DNA here is from genome assembly GCA_018245875.1 of Mysoria ambigua. Lineage (NCBI taxonomy): Eukaryota > Metazoa > Arthropoda > Insecta > Lepidoptera > Hesperiidae > Mysoria > Mysoria ambigua. The sequence goes on along the minus strand of DWEI01002725.1, from coordinate 1,078 downwards.
TTTTAGTGTTTATGGTATACCAAAAATAGCTAGAATGTATCTTGATGACGAAATAGCGTCTGAAGTCCATTATGCGCCAATTCGACGAGACGGCGCGCCGGTCAATCTCCGCTATTACCATATTAAAAGAGAATTGAGAAAAAAAAATAATCAGAAAACTTCATATCAGGACGTGAATGGTATTTCATGGCAAATTCGATATATACATATGTAGAAATTTCAATCAGATCAGACCTATTGAATATTGAATCGGATGAGCTACTGCTAAATTTAAAATTTTCAGGGTGTACGTACTTTCTAATCTAATCAAATTATGATGAGGTAAATTTTATCTTTCACGAATTATAACAAAAAAACGTAACATCACGCCTGTATTCGTCCAAAAGACAGGCAGTATAATACACTCTCACGTTTCACCAGTTGAGTTTGCGTCTCATCATGGAATAGTTGATCACAAATCCGTCTCCGACCCACTATAATTTTTTTTAAGTTACTCCGAAAATATTTACCCTCAAAAGCTGTACTAATAAACCTCTGTGCAAGTATGTATGCCAACCACACAACAATTCTAAAATGTATAGCATTCCTCACGACGATTTTCTTTACCATTATACATATATTGTAGGTGATATTAAATTTTAAAATACACATTTTGTAAAGAGGTTCGCCCCAGTATTTGGACCTAATCATCTGGAGTAAGTGGCTAAATCATAGCCTATCAATGCTTTTTGTTATCATGACTTTTTCATTGTGAACTGAACCTTCATATGTACACATTTTAAGACAAAATTATCTAAAATATAATCACAGTAATCTGTAATATCAATCAGATTAAGTATACATCCTTCGTTATTGTTTTTCATTTCCAACCCCCATAAGTTTATTATCTCCATCATCACTATCAATTCGACATTTTCTATTAACGTGATGCATTGCGTCCACTTCGTCTTTTAAAAGACGGTTGCTTTCATTCGTTTACGATTCCTTCGAAATATATATTGTTACTAGCTGACCCAGCGAACTCCGTACCGCTTTTCCAAAGTTTTTCTTCTTTTTCGTTTTTTCCAAAACCTACCTA
>DWEI01002724.1:0-13850 GCA_018245875.1 Mysoria ambigua | reverse complement strand
ACTAGAGCAGCAGAACATAATATTAACAATCACCATCATCGGCCTATCGCAATCCACTGCTGAGCATAGGCCTCCCCCATAGAGAGCCACCGCGCCCTGCGCTGCACCGCACCTGCCCCGCGTGCGCAGGTCACCCCACCTAGCCGCAAGGGGCTCTAAACTACGTAACAGTAACAGAACAGATAGCACGCACTGGTACAAAACTTTAGTTTTCAGCGACTTGGGTATGGATGACGAGAAGACTATACGTAGTTAGCCACACGCTGCCGTATCGCTGTTACCGTTCACCATGAGCAATATAGTGAATAAAACAAATCAACAATAAAAATCATTCAAGAAACCGAAGAAGTAAGGGCCGAGGAAAACGTAGAGCGGCAATCACTGCCTAAAAGCAGCGTCCCACTTCCATCCGTGGCGTCTTTGTTCACGAACGACACCGCGATACCGCACCTTTGTGTGCGCGCTTTGTCACCCGGCGCAGCGCTAGACACGAGCCCTGTGTCTGTCTCAGATTACTCGGCAGAAGCTTCGTACCCGACATCTAAGTAGGTACTGAGGTACACGCTCCAAAATTGATGCAATTTTCATCGCTTTAATATATTTTCAAAATTACATGCTCATTAGAAAGCATAGCGACTTATTTTTATAGTGTTTTTTATTAATCAAATTCTATTTGCTCCATGGTGTTATGTAAACATAACTGATCATACTTTCGATTGTACCACACCCCTCTGGATTCCTCTTAGGAGATTACAGGCGTTATTTTACGTTTTACTTATTTGTCAAATGACAATAATAAAATGTTTCTAGTAATTACTGTATATAAGGAACGTAAAGCATAATTATTTAATTTTCACATTAATTATTAAACAATAAATAAGCCACCATTTACATTTTCAGGTATAGGTTCTCACGTGCATTTTATTTACGAAAATAAACGACAAAAGTCTGAGTCATTGACCTGCTTACAATGTAGCTAAAACGATGATTATTTTTTTATGTACGAAATATCGAACGAGGAAGTATTATCCTGCGATAATAAATTGAGGACAGATATAATAGAATAAAATATTAGAATAGAAGTTATCAGAGACAAGTGCATGAAGCAAATATAAAGCAAATAGTAAATATAGTTAATAAGGCTCTTATTAACTCAAAGATCCTTGGCGCTATTAGTAGATTCGAGGTCTGGCTCTACCATTAACACTGGCCTTATAAATATGTTCCATCTCATAATATTATACTAAAATGTCTTCACGAGAATAATATCGTAATTTTATAATAGCCCTTATTATAATATTTAGGTGCCGAGGGACCTGATGTGGACTGACTTCAGAGGGATTGTAATCGGTTGGCGATGAGCCAGCTACGGGATGGACCGTCTGGCGGAACCTCGTCTAGAGCAGCTGTGAAGGTCAGTGGGGTCAGAAGCGGCGGCGGTTTAAAAAGTAACACAACATCATGCATGAAACCTAGCCATAATATATTACAGCAATACATGTTATTATGGTAAATTAAAATATTTGCCGTCAAAATTTATTTTAATTATTTGTTTTCAAATATGTAAACAGTAGCGAGATATATTACGGTATAGCAAAATATATTATTGCTTACATAATGACCACAAATATATATGTATACTATCCGTGATGACCTTATGCAAAACTGAGCAATGGTGTTATATTTAGATTGATATCCCACATTTGTGTGATTCAGTCTCGAGTAGATTGGATGAATTTTACAACTTGAATAGTCTTTTGTGGCGAATCTCGAAGAATAACCATTGTAGGCACTCGGCCCACTTATTTCAAATGCATAGCGCAGAGGAAGAAAATAATTAAACTCTATTTTAATTATGATTTATATCCCGGTTAATGGCAACGATGAAATCGTGTGAACAAAGCGCGCGGTAAGCCGAAACTTAATGTTAAGTTCCCATTCCCTAACATTTCTAATTCTTAAGACTACCGTTTAAAAGTTTTTTTTTTCGTATATGCCGGGTAAATGTAAATAATGAAACGTCAAGTCAGTGCACGCGAATGTACTTTGTAGCGTAACATCACGCGCAAGCCTATTTCCATACACTGGCACTAACCCAGACTCTGTGCCACTACTGGGAATTTTAAGGTAGAAATACCCAGTAATATTAGGCTCCATCCCAGGACTCGCTCCCAGGGCCTATGGCTCAGCAGTCACGCTTGCTACCACTAAAACAACGACACAATTTGGTTTTAAATCAATCCAAACTACATTTTACTATTAACATTTTCATTGTAGTATCTTAAAACCTGTGTTTATAAATATCCTTCTAACGGGCAATATAAATGTAAATAACGAAAGGTCGAGTCAACGTACGTAAATGTACTTAAGTATCGACGCTACAATTGATCGCGCGGGAACCGTGTTCCGACTCCATTCAACATTGCTGTAATTGAGCGTTCGCGCCAAAACTTCGCAGACGGCTGTGGATCGACCATAGAGGTATTGTATACATAGAGTGGGCGAGCCAAACAAAAAATCGTTTCGTCGATAGAGAGAGAAAGTAAAAAAAAATAGTACTAGTTTCTCTTTTTAAATTATTATGTCCGCCAGCAACTTGTCCGTCAATTATTGAAGAAGCCAATTAATTACGATAATACGTATACTAATTCATATTATTTCCCTTTTTATCAAATGCGCGCTTCTGGCGCGCCTACTCTATGTTTCCCTCTATGCTATGAACACCTGCATATTTTCATAAAGTTAGACGTGCAATTTTCATCTCGAAACTTCTGAAAGCGTAGACGGTAGAATAAAGAGTTAAATGAATAAGCGAAACTGTATGAGAGAAAACATAATTAATTTTCCTTTTTTAAATATTGGTAATACTCGTTAATTGATATTTTATTAATAATAATTAGGTCAAATATAATAATGTACGGAGGTAAACATATGAGTAAAAAACATAATAAGTATAAAAATCGCTACAAAAGTTTCAATTCTATTACATAATATGTATAAATAATTTGAAACTCTTTTACATATCTATGTGTACCTATATATTAAAAAACCTTAAAATCTTAATGTTGATTATTCATGTTTAAATTAATCCTATAAAACGATATTACTACGATAACCACTTATTATTATCATTTAAATACATGAAAATAATATTGAACAAACATGATACAACTAAAAATAAATTAACTAAATCGTACCTATTGTTTCAATGGAGTGCAATACGAAACAATAAACGAAACACCAATGTTCATTACCAAAAACATCTTTTCCATTACGTAACATTAGATGTCAAACAATACATCCTTTTATCTGTTGGCATTTCACTGGCGCCGCCAAGGTTGGCCCCGGCGGCGCCACCGTCGCATTTCCGAACGAAGACCTAATTTGTACTGACCTATTCTGGATCCGGACTTTACAAAGGTTACTGTACACAAGATGAAAAGACTCTCCAGGATCATTATTTTTTTTTTTATCTGAGTGACTTTTATATTTCTGTAAACGTTAAAATAAACTGAGTTAAAATGTAGTAGTATTTTAAAACGTGTTAACAATTTAAAAATGTGTATGTATATTTATGTAAATAGAGTTTACGTACACTTTAATGTTATTTTGTGGACTTGACGAAAATTTAGTTTGCAAATCATCTCCTCCATTCGTGTAATCTAGAACCAACGTATAATATGTAGTTATGTAAATTAAGCGCCAACCACGCCAGACATTCATTAACTTGACTTAATGATACTTTAACTACAATGTTGCCATATAATGAGTGTTTTGGCCTCTTAATGATAATAAAGTCAGTATAGCAAACGGGTCGATGTACTCACGTAGTAATTATAACATCAAATTGAAAACTGCAAGTAAAACCATACATATATTGATATGAAATTCCATTCTACTTTAGAATATGGTCTTATCAGCTGACGAGCCGCATTCAGCCAAATTAATAGTGGTGATTGATGGGTTGAGCATTCCATTTGAATCTAGGTAACCATAACACACGTAACGTTACGCCTGTAATCCCCAAAGAGGTAGACACAGGAGGGTAGTAGGTACAGTGCCACGATTCACCAGATATGTTTCTAAGGGATACAAGAGCATTTATTAACATTATATACAATTATTTTCACATCATGATGGTGTTATTGAATACTACTAATTAAAACATAAAAACAAACAAGGACCGTTTCTCAACAAGAAACAATTGCACGAATATAACAGCGGAACAAAGATATGGAGGTTAACATGTAGACTTGCGCGGACCATTATCAGCGGCCACAATCTAACTCGCCGCAATAATCAGACAACAATTTAAATGACAGCGAGGATATTTTTAAATTTTACCACAACGTTTACTCACATCGGGATCATTAATTTGTCACCAGTTCCCTTACGGGGTAGGTAAAATAGTTTTCGCTTCATTGTATTAAGAACGATTAGCTTTTGATGCTATTGTTACATTTACATAACACATAAGTACTAAAAGTTTATATGTTTCATTATATAACATATTCCGAAAGGTCCCTTCAGAGAAGATTTGCAACACGGCTCGTAAAATATGTACGCGCCAAGTCATAACAGTGTTGAAAGCTACGTAGGTATAACCCGCATGGGACGCCTTGTAACCTGTGCGATGACGTCACACAAGCATTTTGGTACAATATAAAACCTAATAATAGCTTCTTAATACACTCTTAAGAGTCCCTCAAAAATAGCATAACTTTATAAATACGGATAAAACTTAATATTTCATAATCGAAATAAATGACAACTTCGCTGGTATTGTCATCTCCATGGGTGACGAAGGACAAATTTTTACATCAGTTGTACCGATTATTCGTTTGTGAAATTCATAAAAAAAAGTCTCAAACCACCGCGCATGGGTTGTGTAAATGCAAAAGATCAAGGATGAAAAATAAATAAGTGGTAAAAGTTAAACATTTATACAAAGTCTAGGGCATTTGGAAACGTAAAAAATAATTGTGTCGTCGTTATTAAAGTGTCATTATTGCGTAAATTTTGCAACGAAACCATCCGGATATATTTTTTTAAACGAAAAAGGATTTAAAAGGCAACGGAAACAGGAATAGGGAAGTCAATAATAATAATTATGTGGACATTAAAACAAAAAATAATGAATGCCTACTTTTTGATAAATGCTTATAATAAATATGAGACATGAGACATGATTATAACGCTAAATAAACCTAGATATAAATTTATTTGTTTATATTGTCGGAATAAAAAATTGTATATAAAATAATCTCCTTGAATTATCATGATTCATTCGAAAAGGATTGAAGTGTTCTGGTAATTCGAAAACCTCAATTCTCAGGCACGGTGAGAATCCATTCAGTTTAAAATAATTAAACGTTTTGTGTACAAATTTTAATTGAATAATATATTAAAATAAAATTAGAACATGCTTTTCTTTCATTAATATTCATTGTCTAAGCATTTCCACATGAGCCGAATATATCTCGACTGGTATTGCCAGATTTAATTTAATTTTGCATAAATATATTCTAATATATTTTTGTCCACGTTTAATCGATTTAGATATCGACCCTTATATCGTTCCACTGTTAGAACATGGGTCTCCTCTCAGAATGAGACGGTTAAGGCCGTAGTAGTCACTTCACATTTAATATTCCATTGTAATCGTGACAGCTAGATAGCGCCGAAAACATTCAAATTACATTAAAATGTGTCTATTTTGGTAACTAACTGATTTAAATACGTATCAGATCTTTAAGATTTACTAATGTCTGCCTCGTTAGTCGTGTTTAAATCCCAGGTCGACCAGTATTGGATTTTTCTAACTTAGATTTTCCAATAGGCGTTCCGTCCCGAGTCTGGAATTGGGCTCGGTGTATGGCAATAGGTTCACAATCCATTTCATAGTGACCACTCAATACCGAACAGACGGTGAGCCTATTGCTATAAATACCGTAATTGATGTAAAGTGCCTACCGCCTCGGGAATTAAAGGCGTGACATTACGTTTTACGTTACGTTGTAGTGCTCATACAGAGAAAAATCGTTACTTCAAAATTGAAATTTTTTCTACAAATCCCGCGAAAATTTAATATCAGCCCTGGCAACACTATTTCTGACAGCGGCTTGAAGTTTACAAACACGTCACACAACTCGAGAGCTTTTGTTATTGCTAAACTACATGTTTATACACACCTCATTGTCTTCGACTGACTCGTGTTTAACCGTTTACTGTTGATGCAAATGGAACACGTAAGAGCTTCGCTTTTTAATATTTCTAATAAGAAAACCGAGTATTGAGTACAATGTCCTCAAAATAGCCCTTACATTCATATGTATCTAATTATCTTAGGATGTAATCATTTTATTGTAGGTATAGGTAGATATTTATTATACCAATGCATTTACCTCTTTCTTGCAATTGTTCGTGATCACTTGTATTTGTGTTAGGACATAATTATGTTACTGACAGTTGTATATTGTGTTGCCGATTATTGCCAGATCTAAAAAGAAGCTATTAATTTAAACATTTCATAAATGTTGCATTATTTATATATTCATTGTTCTACCCAAAGTGATTTCACCATAAATGATTACCAATAATTATATTTATGAATACGTAATTTTAAATTTTTCGTGTCGGTCGCATACGCAACAATACTGCCGCCCACTCGTGAGGACTGAGCTAAGTGTTCAATGATAAGATTCGTTAAAATGTAGTGAAGAAATATACTTTTCATAACTATGAAAGTCGTCGCAAAATTTGGGAGAAACCTTTGTTCAGCAATAGTGGTTTTTGACGTACGTTAATGGTTTAATGATAATAATGACAATGATGAAATTAAAAGCAATATGTTTCAACCCATTCATAGATATCTCGATATTATTCATCAATCGGAATATGATAAAAAAACGAGGTCAATATTACTCTAATGATTTCATATCCACTTTATTCACCAATTGTTATATTATTTTATACCCACATTTATTACATAAGAGCCGGCAAGAGGTTTTATTTATCACAACAAATCTACAAGAATAGAAAGATGCAGTCTCGTTAACACAAGACTTGTTATTTCAGCGGGAAGTCAACTTAAAGCTTTTTTATTTGATTTACGTTTCATAGCCCGCAAATAGCGTGAAACAAGCCAAGCAAGCTTACGTCTAGTAATTTGTTCTGCACGAGCCGAGTTTGAGTGGCACTCGTTTCGAGTGACTTGGCCTTTGGTGAATACAACACTATACAATTCTTCTGTAGTAAGTGTGCAATCTGCTTGCTTATTAGTTAAATAACATTGTATAATTTATTATCACGCCTGAATTTGGTCAAAGTGGTGCACAGAGGAGCGAGTACTGCCGTTTTTCACTGGTTTTGTTATACGTTTAATACGTAGTAATACGAAGGTAACCTATTAAAGCGTACAAATCCAGGGTCTAATTTGATTTTTTAGTAAGAAACATCGAGTAATACTTGGCTCGATTCGGGTATCGAACCTAGGACCTTGTTCAGCAGTCAAACTTTAATCACTAGACCATCGGGGCAATTAATTATAACTTAAATATTAAGTATTTAAAAAACATAAAGTTAAAAAGTGAAATATCACATTATATTTAAATATTTCATTTTGCACAACCATTTTCGGGAGCGCCGCCCTACGCCCTTGTACCTACATACATCTAATTTTGTGACTTCGTTAGTATTTTAACAGTAGGTGGAACAATAGTGTACTCGACAAGTGAAGAAACGGGAGGTACAATTCAGAATAAATTTAAGTACCTACCTATTTCGTTTATTTCGTAATGCAGCTCTCCCACTTATCACTACTTGCGTTTTATAGAAAATGTATTTGTGGATTTTCTTTTCTATTGCGTACCATGAGGACTGTATTTCCCCTTAAAGGTAGGCGGATAAGTGTAGTATTGGCAATTTTCACCAGGTATTCTTTGTGTAAATGTAAACGTAACATCACGCCTTAATCCCTGACCATGTACACAGTATTCGTATAAATGTACTTGCGGTTTATATTTTCTGCAGCATTATGTGCTGTAGTATGGCTTTTTAATACCTTTTTGTACATACATCGACAACCTATATAAATATAAACCTATATAAATACCGCACTCGTTATGTCCGGAGTGATGTAGGTCTTGTCGCGACTACTATTGCCCGTTTGGATATAAGTCGACCCACACACGTCTTCCGATACGAGCGGACGTAAATAATGAGTGAACGGGATAACGTGAACGAACACGTTCATACACGTATCGACAGTCGCCGAGACGCACACGCGGTCAGTGTGCAATGTTTGTGTACTAACATAGAAAGAGAGACGCTTTTGTTAAACGAGCAATCCATGAAGGCGATCCCCGAAGAGGCAGGAAGCGGTCGGATACTCCCACGTTCTGCCCGACACGTTTATGTCTCAATATGGAATAAGTGGTGAGCCTATTGCAATACACCGGGAACGTATACACACTCCGAGCCACTATTACATATTAATGAGAAAAAATAAGTTGGAAAAATGCTATGTAGTACCTTACCCGGGATCTGGACTCAGAACCTCTTGATCAGTAGTCTGACTTAACCACTATATTATCAGAATACTGCAATGGTAAACGTAATTTACTAAATGACTAAAACTTTTTTATATAGTGGTATTTGTATGTTTATTATTAAATTAAACTTCTTTGCGAACTCTCGTAGCTAGTTCCTTTTGAATCTGAATTACGAGACTTATTGCGGGAGAAAACAAGCGAAAGCCTGAATTTCTCGGTCCACTGACAATAAGCGCCTCGCCCGAAGCGTTTAACTTTGATCATTTTGAATGAAAACTGATATTAACTACCTCCATAAATTTTGTATGCATTATTGATATGTGCAACTAACTCGCAGGCATCTAGACATTTGCGTCCGATCTTGAAAAAGTGTCTTACTAGCTCAGTTTCTCCTGAGGAATAATCATTATTAGAATTATTTGTTTCTTTATTTTGTAAAAAGGTCCAATACATTTGGTAATTACTCAATCTAAACTCTTTTATTCTTTATTTAAATATTATTCCTTCGTGTCGCAGTGTCCTGCCTGTCACATTTTGAAAGGTGTCAGAAAGTAACTTTGTCGCTTAAAATCCTGTCGGTAGAATGGTTATGACCTTGTTGCCGAACTTTGGACACAATTGGCACAATATGGCAATTCCAACACAAATACAAATTTATTTTGCATAAATATAGACAACTTTTACTCAAAGTATGTATTTTGTAAACTTTTTTCACGTTATCTTTTTATCTTCTACTACCTAAGTGGATTACGCGAGATTTTTATGAAGAAAGTTTTCTAAGTGGTATCCAAGAGACAAATAAAAAGTCGTTATCGAAGTTTTCATACGGGAAAAATATGTAGATGTAACAAATAAGTTATAAGATTTCAAATATGTATATCTTATATTAAACCATCAACGATTGTGACGTCCATTTAAATTAAATAAGAACATTTTTATTTATCAGTAGGCTCGTGTTTGACTTTTATATTACCTGATGGAAAGCGAGATGCAGCCTACGATGCAGCTTGCCTAGGAAATGCCTCTACGCTCTTGTCTATAATATGACATCTTGGATGATAATCACCATCTTTATCGGTCCCCTCGTGAATACGACTCCCTTCTTAATATGGGAACAGATAATTCTAGTCTGCAACATCGCGAGCATTTCATCGAATTAAAAAAGTTGAAAAATTTTGAGAATTTACCTTGAGAAATATCTCGTTGAGCAAACAAATTTGGTCCATTAAAGTGGTCTTTTCTTACAGATGTTCTTTGCCTGACCTTCAGTTACGTGATATTGAATTAATCTGCTCTTACATGATGCGATACATCTGATATGGTATTTAATACGCCCGGTGCTCGTTCGCATGTTGCGTTAACTCACCGCAGCTTCTTCTCTTCGTACCTGTTCGCTTACATCTGTATATAATTACTTATCTCATTTGGATTACATAAACTGATAAAATTAGCACGTTTGTGATCATCGTAGATGTGGGCAGACGAGGTTTACGTCCGACTACGTGAGCCCGAACCATCACTAGAAAAATTATGTAATACCCGACCGGAGATTTGAATAGTGTATCTCAGGATCAGCAACACTGGATGAACACAGCATTCATATGAAGAAATTGGCATTAGGATGTTAAGTTGCGAGATTACAGAAAAGCTTATCGTGTTCGAAAATTTACTCGACTGGAATTTCATTATAAAGAAATATTTCCGAACTACACAGATATGATTATCTGATTGAGAGCAGAATTTATACTATTTTTAATTAGACGGCCAATAAACATATACATACACAATATTTCTAAATATATTTACCGGACTTACTATGCAAGTTCACACAGCTACACGTGAAAGAACTCTCGACAGCGTAAAAGTACAGGAAAATAAAAAAAAAAACAAGTGACATGTGACAACCATAGTGTAGGCGGTAGCTAAACAATGCTAGCATTGAAAACCATAAATCGATTCGGTCACGTGTAGTCTATGGTCACACAGAGATTAGTTTGGCTTCCGTTGTAACTCACAATTGATTCGCTTCAATCACGTTTGCGTTTGATATAGGTTTCTACAAACATATTTACATATGTTATGTTGTTCACATGTTCATGAACATATCATAAAAAAAGGATTACATGAAAATACACATTGTCGTCGCCTCAAACACTTAGCCTCAGTAAATATTTTGTGTAAGTTGTCAATTACTTGTCTATGCTGTTTCGTTTTAAATTCGTCTAATATAAATAAAAATAAAAATTATATGAATAATGCATACAAAATAAAAAATTAAATACATTTCAATTACTATGCTATAATTATTAAAATATTATGTCTTTTCTAGCAATTTCAACGTTTACTGTGATTATGGTGCATATAATACTTTAGTAGTGCCTCTTGTTACTACAACTGCAGTGTGAGTACCTACTAATAGCTTTAACATAATTGCTAGTAGAAATACCATCACCAGGATATGATATTTAGTTGAATCATGTAATTTCACGCCTGTAATCATCGAAGAGGTAGGCAGAATGCAGAACCCTTCAACATTTCACCAGTTACTTTTACATCCTGCTATGGAATAGGTGATGAACCTCTTGTTATACACCGGGCACATATCCAGACTCCGAACCACTACTAGAAAAGCTAAATTAGAAAAATTTAGTAGGATTCGAACCGGAGTTGAACCCGGGATCTCGCAATCGCCAGTCGCACTTGCAACCAACACGATCAACCGGACAATCAATATAATTATTTGAATATAATAATATATTTGTAATATTAAATAGAATTTAATAAAAAATGAGGACAATCTCTTCCAATTACGTGGCCAAATACACAAAAATACACGGTAGCCGTTTATTATGCGTCCTTTAACTTGACCGCTTAAATAAATTCTAAATTCGAAACGTGGAACGAAGCCACTGCAAAGAATGTTGTCAAAACATGTTTTGAAAAGTTCCCAACACGGCTATTTAGAGTCGCTTAGAGTGATGAACGCAAGCTGCATAATTAAATAAACGCCATGATAATTACCATGCGGTCAATGACCAATGCAATTGGTCTGTTCACGTCGTCGATCTAGGTATGCGGTTGTTGTATTATTATATTGTTGTATATTGCCAGTAGTTTCCGTTCACAGAGACAGCACAGCGCTGTGATTGCATAAACAAGGACGCGGTAAAGGATTTGTGGACTTAACAATTTACCGAGTATTTAATGGTGCACAACTTGAAAAATTATTCGAATGGAGGCAGAACTGTGTATTAAAAGGGTTAATATGTTTAAATTTCAATATTTTTTCGTGTTTTGATGATACTACTGCCTGGTGATTTTTATAATTATTTCAAATGAAAGTGCTTAAAGGCTTATAACATTGAATGTAACAATTTTTTGGCGCCAATTTAAAAATATGAATAAACTCATATTTTTAAACAAAATTATGTCCCAGGAACTATTCCTAAGAATTAATTTTCCACTTACCTAGGAGATTTTTTCACTTAGTATGTGACCATTATCAACGTAATAATAGAACTCAGAGTAATTTAAAATTTGATCTAGACGAATGTACCAACGGTTGGAACGTTTCTCCGGTGACTGTACACGGGGCCAGCGCAAGAAGCGGTCACCGAGCACCAAATAGGTCGTCTGGTCCGAATCGAATATGGGAATCGTTTTTCCACAGCCAAGAATAGAATTCTATACACCTGAGCAATAATTCATGTACATAAGTGCCACCTACGATGCATCTGCTATTTATGGAGCGGAGCGAAGTGAAGCTAAGCTCGCACCCATAACATTGAATCACAGTGATTGGCGCAAGTTATTGACTTGGCGGTGGGTAGCGATAACTCATGTTTCAGGCCCAACAAACAGGTGTATGGGGCCTCGAGACATGTGCAAATGTCCTAAAACACGTGTAAATGTCGTCATGTACGATAAGTCATGACGAGATTAGGCTGTTTTTAAATTAGGCAAATTCAATATAAAGTACAATATAAACGTTTAATATTTTTTTATTTTATAAATACGGCATATGGTTTTAATTGAGTTTTACAAACATTTCTTAAAGAATTTGGCCAATGGTTATTAAGCATGTTGGCTAGACATAGAAGACATACATAGAAGATAAATTGGAGCAAGGAAAAAAAATACAATGAATTATCTTTATGACGGAATTGCAAAACGAAATTAAAAAATCTATTGCACATACAAATTCGTCTTTGGGCTTGTGTACAAGTATTTGGTTTTTTCTCACCCCTGGGGCAGTCACTCGACTCCGTAGTCGCGCCGCACACATCTCACCCGGCCAATGTAAATGCTGGCTCTGCCAAATATGGGCCGTCTGGCGCGTTCACAGTCTGCTGCAAGCGCGACTTGGGGGACGAGAAAAACGATGTCTCCGGCCAACGTGGGTAAACAATCTGTGCAAGCATTTTTTTTTCTAAAAATAAATTATTTGGTATACAGAGTTTTTTTTAATTTATAATCCAGAAGCGTTCTATATCGGTGATCGTGTAAGGGAGAAATGAATTTAAAAGGATTTGAACTGAAGGAGAAATGAATTTAACAGGTATATTACGACAATCCCTAAAAGTATTAGATATGTAAAATAGCACGTGCATGAAAATTTGGTATCTATATCTACCAATGTCAATTACTATATGTAGGTTTTAGGTATAGTATTAATAAGATATAATACAAATAATTTTATAAACACAAAAGACGGGATACAAATTTTTATATCGCTAAAATAGGTCTATAAAAATTTACAACACAATATATTTGAACTCTTAATTACGGATGCTAACTCTACCAAATATGGCCCACCTTGGAGAGTCGTTAGATTAAATCTCGGTATAAATCTCACACAACGAGACACGATCGATTCAGTGTGATTTAATTGGAACTTTATTTATTTTTTATTTATTTATTTATGTACACACAGAAAATAAAAAATAAAAATTTGATATGATCAGTTGTACAAGGGCCTTACTTATTCCATATTGAAATATCTTAAATATTACTTCTGAGTATCTAAGTAATTGTAAACTGAAAAGTTCCACATTTTTTATTATATTTTATTCAAAACATGGAATTACTTGTATTACGCGTTTCAATAACAGCTAATTTTACCTAAGTACTTTATATTTGGATAATTACTAAATTTTCAGATTAGCTCGTATATTAAAAACACGTAATATAATTAAAAACTTTTCCATTTTAGCGAGAGAGTCGGAAGCTTAATAACGCTACACTCATGCCGAAGTTCATTATGGCGGTGAAAATTTAATTTACATTTTAAATCAGTGT
>DWEI01002723.1:0-13850 GCA_018245875.1 Mysoria ambigua | reverse complement strand
TATGATGATTGGCGACGCTCGTACCGGCGCGGCGCGCCCGCTCTAGGAGTCGGCCAGGCCCTGGCGCTTCTCCTCCTCCAGCATGGCGTCCAGCTCGTCCGTGAGGTTGGCCAGCATGTTGCCGATGTCGTTGAGCACGTCGGCCGGCTCGGCGCCCGGCGCGTCGCGCGCGCGCTCCGGCGCCGCGGCCGGCGCCTTGCCGTCGCGCGCCAGCCCCCCCGCCAGCCCCGCCGCCAGCCCCCCCGCCAGCCCCCCCGCCAGCCCCGCCGCCAGCGCCGCCGGCAGCGCCGCCGCGCGCCCGTAGTCCGCGGTGTGCGGCCGCCCGCCGAGCTGTCCCCTGTTCTGCTTTATCGTGCCGGCGTTCTCGTTCGCGAACGGGATGCTGTCCGACTCCGTGCTGGAACTCGACTGGAACGGAATGAACAGATAGCGTTCATGATTTTAGAGTCAATGTTACGGTTAATTGTGGCACTTACACGACCATATCACAACGATGCATTTTATATACTGTAATAAAAGTTCTCCTTCAAAACAATGCAAATGTAAAAAAGAATTTATTCTAAAATAGAAATAATTGGATGTGTTAAAAAAACCGCGCTACCTTAAAACTGGCATCCGACCCGGTCCTTATCTTGTCGTCGTCGTACCGCCGCGGTGGGGAGGAGGGCGCGGGCGGCGGCGGCAGCAGGCCCGTGCTGTCCAGGGAGACGCTCAGAGAGTCCGAGCTCGGGTAGGCGGGCAGGCTGAGCGGGAGACTCTTCTCGGGGTGTATCTCCACGGTGGTCTGGCCGAACCTCGTGAAGGGCGCGTACTGCGAGCTCTGGCGCTTGGGCGGCTCGGGCGGCGGCTTGCGCGCCACGTGCGGGCTGGCGCCGTACGCCACGCGCTGCAGGCGCGCCGAGTACGCCAGCTCGTCGTACGCGTAGTCGGGCGACTTGTCCCTGTAGGCGGGCG
Organism: Mysoria ambigua; assembly: GCA_018245875.1. Classification (NCBI taxonomy): domain Eukaryota; kingdom Metazoa; phylum Arthropoda; class Insecta; order Lepidoptera; family Hesperiidae; genus Mysoria; species Mysoria ambigua. The sequence goes on along the minus strand of DWEI01002723.1, from coordinate 12,896 downwards.
TGGCCTGGATCTTGGCCACGGGCCGCGGCCGCACGAGCCCGCGCGGCCGCGGCAGCGTGCCGCCGCCCTCGTACGCGCCGTCGTTGGTGGGCGTGATGTCGCCGTCGTCGTACGAGCGCCGCCACTGCCCGCCGCCGCAGTAGAAGCCGGCCTCCGGCGAGAACGTCGTGTGGGACGTCCTCTCCGATGGATCCTCTAGGCTCTCCAGCGACTTGCCGCGAGGATGACGAATCTGCAGATGTTAAATATCTCGAATAAAATTTTTCGCTAGTCGTCGCCAAACAGCTATGTAAATTTATGGCTCAAGATACATTATAACATACATAATATATTCGATCAATACTCAAATCAATAAGAACAAATAACAGCATAGCCTCAAAATCTCTCTTTTAAATATTTACTCGTTTATTTTTTTTTACCATGCCATATTAGATATGTATGTACGATAATATACTTATAATATTATATTCATTCAATATATTAATAAACAAAATTAATTATGACATTTCGAATTCAATTTTATCATATTAAACATGCTATTCTCGAAAAACGTTAATGGTGAATATAAGTATAATAATAATTGTATATATTTTCTACCGTGCAAGCGAAGTTAGGATATGGCATTACCATAGACAAAATCTGACCTACGATGTAAAACGTACAAAAAAAAAAGAATTACACACATCGAAAACACTGCATACTCTTACAATAGTGGGGGTGCACATAAAAGCCGGGTGCTTGGGTGCATCGAGAAATTCTCAAGACTTGTGCCAAAGGAGATTGTTGCATACCTGAATTGGAACCAAGTCAGTGCCACATAGGGGCGTTTGTAGGGCGTCAAAGTTTAGATCGGGGGGTTTATGGTAACTCCTCGCGTGTCGCTCCCAAGGCTGGTAATGTAGCTCCCTCGGATATAAATCCTTTAGCCGATTATGTCCAATGTGCGGTTTGTGTTTGGAAAAAGAAAAGAAAACAAAACATTCACATGCTGCTTTGGACTAGTGATATGAGGTGGATGTAGCGGATGGCGGGGGGCTTGGAACACAACTCTGCGACTGATGTATGGCAACACTGAACTACACGGATACAACAGAGTAAAAATAACACGAACTGAACGTAGAAACATCGCAGAGTTGTTCGTATCTGACGGCGACGTAACATGATGATGGACAGTATACTTCTAAAGGTCTAAGCAACATGAATGGGGGTTTCGAACGCATCGGGAAAATCATTATCAGTTTTGAAAAAAAAAACACCAACGACGGTATAATTTGAGCGATTTCGGTTTACCTTCGTGGCGTTTATTTTCCCACACGCGTATTCACTAATATGGACTGAGCAACGTAAATTTTAGCCCATTTATTCTAGATATTACACGACAATTTTAACGTGGAGCGAGCACAGGAAGCCTGAGGGCTATTTTCACCACTAAATAACAAAATTATAAAATTATTGAAGCATTGCTAGAACGCTCTGTTTTGTTAAGTAAAGCTTAGTTAGATATATTTGATAATGTTAGATGTTTAGATAATCATAGTAAAATTATTATGTTAAAAAAATAAAGACTGTGAGCCGCGTCAGTCGAATAAAAAATAATGTAACGATGGGATGATTCATGAATGAAATGGGAGAATGATTTAAAATAAATAAAAAAAATAATTCAACCAATTTTATAAGTTAATAATTAAGTAAATGGTTTCGTAATCAAAGCACTGGTTTTCAATTAGAAAAATAAGTTGGAAGGTAGAATATTTTAAGAGACAGGTAGAACTCCCTAGCGAGACTGACATTATATGACTATGTCACAAACTTTGATTTTGTGAAAGCGAACAAATGATAAAACTTTAACAAATCCAAGTAACAACTAGGTATCTTTTTACAAAATGATTTAATACATTCTTACTAAGTATTTATGTACGGTGATTTTTAATTAAATTAAATATGTATATTATAATATTACTCAAATGGGTATTGCAACAGATGTCCCATATTTCGTAATTCTCATTTAAATTGAGGTTAGCTGAATAACTGGATAACTAAATTAACGTCCGCTGTCACAAAACCAAAGGAGCTAGGACAGGCTAGGTCTAGAACATGTCTACGAGTGGCAAGGTGGTGGTAGGCTAAAGGTGTGCGCGCACCTGGCCCGGTATCCTGGCGAAGTCCAGCGAGCCCTGGCTGCTGATACTCCGTTTACCCGCTCTAATGTCCTTCACTCTCTTGATGGCAAGAAGTATCTTCTTTTGGTGGCCCAGTCGCACTATTCCCATATCTTCTAAATCCTGTAAATAACGATTCCAAATGTTAAGCGCTAAAATATTTGGCTTAATGGAACCCTTTGTTTTAAAAAATCTTAAGACCCAGAAAAATGTATTCAAAGAGAAAAAACTCATTAGTACGCTATATACAGCCACAATTTAGGGTTAAGTGCTCGTATATGGAGTTTTACATGGAAAATAATCAAAACACCATACTAACTTCCCAAGCTAGCTGAGTGACGTCATGGACGGTCCGGTAGCCCTGCGCGACGAGGGCCGGCCCGTACTCCTCCAGCCGGAGCAAGCGAAGCCATTCTTCTAACGAACCCTGGAAGAGGACACAATGTACGTGCTCAATTTAACGTCATCCATATCAAACAAATTGGTAACAAGAAAAAAGGTATTTGATTTATTGCGTTTGTTCTCATTCAAGACCGTCTTGCAAAATTTTTCAAAAATACCGATGCCGTATAAAATTTCAATGGAAAATTAATATAAATGTTACATAACGCTTGCAATGCGTCAAGAAGTAGGCAGAAGTACGTTACGGTTACGGCCCATATAATAATACAAACCGGTATATAATCTGGCAAGTTGTCGGGCACGTTCAAATTCGCCAATTCGGCCTTCAACCTCTTGCGGTGGTTCGGCTTCTTTATACCGACTGCCGTCAAGTCCTCGGGAGTCATCCTGGTCACCGTCGGGAGATCGTAGCCCGCTTCTATAAACAGTCTGGCGTATTCTTCCATTTGCAGGTCTGTTAGCCACGAATGAATTATGTCCGAATCCTGTTGGTGGTAAAAGTAAAACATTTAGATCTTCCGTTTGCCTTGCAAGTTAAGTATTTTTACTACGAGGATAATTACTGTCAAATCAGAGTATTGTTTCAAACACTAAATCTTTTAAATTCGTTTCTCAATCGTTTAAATCATTCTAAATTTACAATAGAAAACTATATTAGTAATTCTATTTTCTCAATGGTCAAGCTACCTTGAAGGTCATTGCCGACATTCGCCGGAACATAGCACCCAAAGACACTTGTGCTCAAACGACCAGCTTGTAATGAGAGGAGCTAAGCGAGGGGCTACTCACGGGCACGCCCTGGGCGAGCATGGCGCGCACGCGGTCGGCGGCGTCGCCGCAGTGGCAGGCCGCGTGGTGGTGGTGCGGCCCGCGGCCCGACGCGCGCCCGCTGTCCAGCGACGCGGACGAGTGCCGCGACCCCGAGCCGGCCGAGCCCGACGACGACCCCGGGCTGTCGCGGCCGGGGCTCTGGCGAGTTCAGCGTCACACTTGTGTACGAGGCGTTCGCTTGTAATTGCGTTTTAGAGTAAAACAGCCAGTGAAAGATATGACTGCCGATACTTATTCCCTTCTTTGAAACTATTGAGAGTAATAGCGCGTAAAATAGAATTAACAGTGTAGTTGACAGCGATTTCGACCGTCTCTCTCATGTTGAGATTTCTGTGTCAGATAATGATATGATAAAAAGTTTACTGCTGGTATGTACGTAACGATCGATTAAAGCTTTTTATAATTTTTGACATGAATATTTGTGGAACAAAAACTATGAGCAAGATAAGGCGGTATACAGTTTAATAACATACGCACATGATAACCACTAAAACTTTTAATAAATCAAGTGGCATAAGTGCAGTAACTAAATGATTAGTAATAAAGTATTTAGTAATAAAGTAATTAGTATAAAAAATAAACAAAGAAGGGCAGACTAGATTCTTCATTTACAATATCGCGGATGTACGGCATAATATACACCGTAGAGCCAGCTGCGCGTCGTGGCTGTTACAAGTTTATAGTCCAGTCCTATTCTTAAGTTTCGTCTCAGATGGAGCTGTGATAATTTCAGATCAGATAGCTGTTTATGGTGAACAATAAAATAGGCATTACCTTACCGAAGCAGGCAAGGACAGTGTTGTATAGCTACGCTGGTTAAAATGCCGATAGGAAAGTATACCCATTCAAATGTCAATCGAGTAACGTTTCAAGAAATATATAAATATGCGTCGCCCTATTTTAGCGACTACGTGACAAATGATTTTTATAATGTATATCTATGTCAGAAGATGTCAGATGATGCATTAAGAAGTTGCATTTAGGAACGTCAGCTATCTCAGAACAAATAATCTATATCAGAAATAATCTAGGTATGTCAGAAGATGCATTCAGAAGTTTCTTAATAATTTATTCATTCAAACATCTATAATTGGATTCAATTCAATAGCACATATATATATCACTGAGACAGTAGCTTAAACACAAAGAACCCGTCGGGAGTTCAAATTTATTTGATAAATATCTCGTGTCCCCCTGATTCACAAATCTACATCACTAGAACACCATAGCATTCTAAAGTGGTACATTATACATGTAATTCCGCAAAGTGCCCAGCAATCTTTATGCGCGAGTTACTGAATCATTAGTCATAAAATGTTCGTTACACAGTAACGATTGCAAGTGTCTCGTCATCAATGTTATTTTCGCGTGTGACGTAAGCCTCACCTGCGTCATGTCGATGCCCTGGTCGTCGCTCAGCGCCAGCTGGTGGTGGTAGTACACGGCCGCCTTGTGCGTCAGCGGCTGCGCGGGCGGCGGGAAGGTGAAGGCGCCGCCGCCGGCCGGGCTCTTGCCGAGCCCGCCGCTGGCGCCGCTGACGCCCGACACGCCGGACACCGTGCTGCCGTAGTCGGAGTGGTCATCTGTGAGAAAAACACATAATTTCGGAGGTTAACGTATGAAATGTATGTTTATTGTAACAGTGACTTGAAGTTGTTGTAAATAACGATGTTATTTGCGATTGATGTTCAAGTCCCTGAATTAATGATCAGTGATCACATATTGTTATCTACATAGAATTTTGATAACAATGTTAGTGATCCTTTGTTTGGAATTTGCTTAGGAAAGTACCATTGTCGCACTAATTGGTATTTTGTATAATTACAATGCTTGTATAATTGCATTACCGTTTTAAGTGCAAAGACACGATTTCTAACTTAACTATTCAGCCTTCCAATTTAGAGATCGAGGCTGATCCATACATATTATATAGCATAGCTATAGAATACAGAGAGAATTTACTTAAAAATAAGATAAAAATCAATAATTCGTGTTACCTCGAGTGTGCGACGGCGTGTCGGGCGGCTGCGGGTAGGGCTGCTCCTCGCACGAGGCGTACCCCTGCGAGCCGAAGCTGGAGCCCGAGTGGCGGTGCTGCGGCGTGCCGAACGCGTCGCCCGGCACGGCCGGCGGCGGCACGCGCTTCGCGGTCGCCGTCTTGCCGGCGCCGCCGCCGCCGCGAGACATGCCGCCCACTGCAAGCGGATAGATCAACAATCACCACCTGGTTTCACGACAACCTTGCGCGTCGACACGATTTATTTCTCACAATTGATTGTTGCCGTTCGTTTGATGTGATAATAAACGCGGTCCCATTAAATTACGCGATGATTTGTGCGTCGGCAAGAAGTGTTGGATGACTCGCTCGGCACTTGTAATTATTTACATGAAACGGCACATAGTTGAGTAGGTACTAAACGAATTTGCGTATAAGAGCAATTTTAATGATATTACGGAAGTGCACTTGCTTCTATAGCGTAGTCGCATGGTTCTTTTATGTTACCCTCGAAACGTACCGTGAAAGACTGAAATTACAAGAACGCTATTAGGGCAACATCAAACACCGTTATCTAGTGTCCGCAGAACATCGCCCGCATTATCTTAATGAGTAACAGCCATCCCCCTTTGGCGCGCCAAAGCTGATAAACGAAGAAAAAGGGAGGGGAGGGGAGTTCGGTAATATCCTAAAAACACCATCAATCATGTTCGGCCTCTCGGCCCGAGCGGGCGGCCGCGTCGGATCGGTCAACTAATTGCTCGTGCCGCGAATCGATAACGCTAACTAATGGCCGGGAAAAAAAACGTCATTAGAATAATCGCGATGCAAACATAAGTCCTCGGCAGATATTTTTAACTGAGTTGCGGTGAGATTCGATAGAGGGTTCGCTTTGGAGATTTACTAGGATACACGTGACAAGAATAAGATACTTAGAATTTATTACACATTTACGGGAACAATTTTAGTATACGACAATAATTGCAAAGAAATTATCATAATAACATTCTTGAGTCAGTAATAAAGTAATTACGAAGAAACTAAACGTTTACAACGAATTCGTATTAACGTAAAAAAATGTGTAAGTACATAAATATTATTACAGTTCTTTTTGAAAAAGAGCGTAGCTTTAGTCATAAAAAAAATCTTTTCAATTATTTGCACGCGAACATCTGCATATTAAACGGCTACTAAGATATATTATCATATAATTATCACTGAGTGTTGCAATTCATTTAAATTGCTTACAATTTACGTAATGAATGTATTGATTTGTTATACGTACTCAGATAAGTGGATATGCACAAAAAAATGGATAAAAGCAGAGCGACCGGATTTAAGTAAAATCAGTCCACAAACTGCGCCGTTGACGTGTACTCAACGCGAGTATCCTAATCCTTGAACTATCTTTGTCACAGGATGTTAACTTTCACACACAACTCGAGCTGATAATCTGACAAACACGCCACCCACTTTCTTTTATCGCGTTCTCTTAAAGATTCATCACACCGACGGATTATTTGACCACCTTCACTACGTTTGATGGATTCCGTGACATTAGCCTCGCTGGCACTTCGCGAGGGTGAAAGGAGTAATAAAAGCGGTGTTTTGCGGAGATCATTGTCGGTGTAATGTCGGTAATTTGTTAGGAACGTGTCAAATTTCCGTTTTTTTTGTCGGCGTTGCTCGTTATAATAAAGTGTTTTATGCGCTTTAAATCAGCGACTGATTTATCGTAGGATACCCAAACGAGATGCTGACGACCTGTCGCATAATGTGTTCGACAAGGAAGCTAAAATGTTTGCTGTGCAAAATAGGTTTGTTGTTAATGTAATAACTTTGTCAACGAAATTTTGACAACATTTTCAAAATAACTATCACACAGTTAGTTTTCTGCATTATGTTTGAGTACGTTAAATTCGTAAAACACTAGAAATTAATTACTATTGAAGCTTCTTGGTTTGTTTACTACGATTTAATCGTCGGTTTTATGGTTTCTGGACAGCTCTAGCTTTGGTAACACTATTTCTCTTACTTTAAAGCAGAGAATCGTGTCTACCAGCAGACAAACTCTGCGATTATATTATTTCCCAACAATAAAAATAGTTTATGCACGTGAATAAAATAAAATATATAAATAAGTTCTTGAATATTAATCACGATAAACCAGACACCACTAACCGAGGTTTACGACAATAATAACAGGTAATAAATACTTACAGCAGTGCGGTGGTCTGTCTGTCACTCGTAACATGCGTATTTGCTAATTGTTGGCGATTAGAACCCAATTACCGGCATTATAACGATCTTTATCCATGCAATCGCCACGCACGTTCGTGCTAATTTCAACCCTGTGTTTATCACGCGAGATCCTCTATTAGATTGAACAAGTGACAAACGCTGTCAGGAACAGCGCCATCTATAAGCGTCGGCTGAACCGAGCGTGGGCTTCGATTGCGACAACATTCTTTATGTCGGTGGACTTTATTAATTCACAAATATGCGGCGCCAACACACAGCGTGTCCGATACGTAATGACACGAGAGGATACTTGTTACAACTACTAGATGTTAGGAGCTCAACTAATTGAAATTACACACGACGCTTTAGTCTGTTTTACTAATTGTAACAAGGATAGGCACTTAACAACACGCCGTGATCGTGTAGGTAATCACTTTTCCGTTTTGGCTCACTCTCATAGGTATGTTGGCGTAATGGAGTCTAATGGAAGAGTTGATAATACGATATTATCTCTTACGATCAAATGTCAATAGATCGACACAGTGAAAGCGGAGGCAGCGCTAACGAGGGAAAATCAAAAATGATTGATCAAGTAATGGATATGCTTATTACGATAGACAATGTCTATTAATATGGTAAGTGATTTGATAAAATGTCTGACATATGAGAAAAAGTTTTGCTCATGATAAACCTAATTATCTCTAACATTTATCATGTCCATGACACAAAGATAATAAATGGGAACAGGAAAATATTAAAGGCCCATGTAATTTAAATATATCTGAGCTTTGTCCGACATCATGTTTGCCGTTATTTTTGTTCGTTTCAATTTATTTATTCGATTCTTATACAATGAAATTTATGACGCTGGTGGTATAATTCTTATCTCTTAATAAACCTATTGTTAAGTAGTAATAAAGTAATAAGAATTTGAAATAAACCTCTACCGCTCTGTAAGAGGCACAAAAAAGACCGGTCTCCACGCAATTGACCCTATGAATGTAATGTTTCTGTGGGCTCAGACAAAGTGCTCCTTCGTAAGCGTTAACGCCAAACGCCTACTTAAAAAATGTATGTAAAAGACATAAGCCGCAGAAAAAGAATCCGAAGATGAACTACGTCCATCACGCCGGTTCGTTTGTCATTTTGATACATTTTGAAGTTAACGTTTGGCATTAACGCGTATGGAAAAATTCATTGTCACTCGTTCATGTTCACTTTATCTCGATCAACTCGCCGCAAAGCGCTACCTGGGCGACTGTAGTATTGTTATGACCCATTCTATATACTATTACGATTGCCAGAACAGCAATAACCTGCGATTTACACGCACAGCTGGTTACGAATCAATAAATTCCACGTATTTAACCCCCGGATACTCTGATTAAAGCGTCGGTGAATATGAGTTTCTTGGGACTATTTAACGCTGTGGTCGGATGATAATAAAACAGATTTATGAACTCGAGCCCGGCGAGATTCTGTTTGCTTCGCCTCATTAATATTCATTTGGACAAATGTGTAATGAATAAATAAATGATAAATTTTCATTGGAAGAAATTGGATGTTTCCAAGCACAGAGCGAATTAAGATATTGGCGGGCGGCTATTGGACAACGTTGAAATATGAACTGAACGCCGGAGCGATTACTAAATCTCAAATACACTGCCGTGAGCAACAAGTTTACTAGCGTTTTCCCGACGAACTGACAATATTTAATAATAACTTAGTATCTCGCCATTTCCCATTAATTCTTTAAACGCAATGCTAACCATAATACCAACTAGTACAATTTAGAATTACTACTTTTTCCCTTATCTAAGACTATTAAACGTTCAGTTCCGGTGCACACTAGTAATATGTAATTGGCTGTAGCGATTTCTATTAAACTTATTGAGCGAAGGGGATTTATGTAATCCATGAAATCTCATGCCTCGTTGGTCGTGTTGGTTGCAGATGCGACTGCCGATCGAGAGGTTCCGGGTTCAATTCCCGGGTCGAACAAAAAACACTACAACATTTTCTGATTTAGATTTTCTAGTAGTGGTTCGGAGTCTGGATATGTGCCTGATGCATGGCAATAGGCTCACCACCTATTACATAGTTGGACATAAACGTAACCGGTGAATCGTGGGAATGTTCTGTATTACTCTGCCTACCCCTTCGGGGATTACAGGCTTGAAGGTACGTTTATGAAATCTCAATTTTATGCATTCTATGAAATATTCAGTTAAAGATATAAACTATGATACTGAATAACAGATCGCACTGAACAGATTGTTAGCGTTGTTATAACATTAACATACACAGCTGGTTCATCAGGAACGTCTCCATCTTTGTTAATATTATTCGTATTTTCCAAATTATCGATAAGAAAATCAATATGACCAACTTTTACTCGCAGAAGACATTCACATTCTCACGAGAACCTACCCGCAGTAAAGTTCGTTCATTCTACGAACAGTGTTAATTGCGATGTATTGATAAAAAGCACCTCCATGTTATCGGCGGGGCTCGCCGCCATGCTCGTGCCCTCTCTCGAGTCCTCCGTGGCTGGAGTCTTGACCGAAGGCGCGCGTGAATGCGCGTCGATAACAAAACACATTCTTCGGTGACTAATCGTTAAAACAGCGCAATGACCGGAAAGTGCTGAACATTTGCACGTTCCTAGAAGCGAGGGCCGCGCAACGGGTCCGTCGTTGTGGAAACTTCCACGTGCCGCCTTATACGGAGTCTATTATCGACGGCGACCGACCGGACTGGCGACAGGATAGTGGAAAAGTGTCAAGGTTGGTTTTGGTACTGTGGTTATAGATGGTCGCGAAGGAAACGATTAAGATGTGATTCCAGTTGTGCTAATTTAGATTTTATGTTTTTCCACGTCATCGAAACTTCTAGGCCTGACAGTAATTATGACTGATATTTAATCATGTTTATTAACATTTAATCATATGTTAATTAAACGGATGTTACGGATATAATAAAATGTAATCATATTTCGTAACTAATGAATTGACAATTCTTGTTACGATTTGAGAAATTAAGAAAAAAAAGCTACGTTTCACAAACACAATAATTTTTTAGAAACATTTCTTTTATAAAGATGGCTGAATTTATTTCACCTAATACTGTACAGCGGGTAGGTACAATTACACGGGGAAACAAATTTTTAAAATCTTACACACCATCATTACTCCGGAAGTGTGGCTTAAATTCTCGCGATTCAATATTCACGAAACACCTACGCATGTCCGGTTTCAACGTAGCCGGTGCATAAGTTAATGGAATTAATCCGCAATGTATTGCAAACAATATAGTAAATATCGTCTGCGAAATAAATAGTATATCATGTCGACTTATTAGTTCCTTGTTATTTCTTTTCATCGGCAAATGTTCTGTAGTTATTAGGAAAAAACCGTATTAAGGGCGATCTATGCCGTTAAGCTTTTAAGCTTCGATAATAATCCATATCAAGTCACTTTACGATACAAAACTCTACCATTACATGACGTGGCGCCACATTCTCGATTAAAATACTAGTAAAATACCATACTTATTACCGCATTATGTTAATACACTGCATTGTTGAATGTTTAATTGACTGCAATTAACGTATATTAAACTTACACACATGCACACACAGACACACAACTTACACATACAGCTAAAGAGACTCAATCGACATAAAAAGTACTTGAAAAAAAAAGCAGTTCTTAGTATTTTTTAATTGTGATTCATTAGTGAGCGCTTGTATGTTCGTGGGTGCGTGCGTGCTGGTGTGTGTGTGTTTAAATAAATCATGCGGGCGCTATTGAAACGACATGTAGCATTCTATTTAGCGAACGAGCTTTCACTTTTAGGGTCCAATTATATAAATCACTTTCGCGCCATTGCCTGAAAGCGTTCCAAACTCACCTATTCATTGGCGTTTAAGACGCTTTTTTGAACGTCGTTCTTATTCAGTGTGAACTCGTACGAGTGCACACACTACGTAAAAGTGATAATGTAATTAATGTTTATCTCCATATCAGATTCGCTGGCGAGAGAGCAATGCGCGCCGATACGCCCGACAATCAATCTAGACGATAAGTTAATATTGAATTGGTTCAAGCGTCGGTGAATTATGAGCGACGATATATGAATTGGCGATAAAATACTTACGCGATTCAAACATTTAGCGGTATGTAAAGACGTGATCAATGCAGATAAGATATAATGCAATTTAATGTTAAAAATTGATTTATATACACTAAGAAATCGGATGATTGTAGAATTTATTTAAAATATGTGTAAATATTAGGTAGGTATTTTAACTCAATGAACTCATTCATTCATTTCAACAGTTTCAATGCAACGCAAGTTACATATACCTGCGTAGTACCTATACATCAATTATGTAGGTACGTAATGTTACACTAACCTTATTTTAATTAATAAGAGATAATGGAAGACATAACTTGAACGCGTTTCAAAACATGACACCTTAAAGCACATTATTTTCACAGATTGAAACGAGCGCGTGAAGCGGATAACCGCTTTGAAAAAATGTCAATTCTCATACAGAGTGCTATTCTACTGATTTACCACGAAAATACCAGACCGCGAGCCGCAACATACCTATATATGTGCTGCCAAGATACATTATATCGACGAAATATCACGACAATTGAAGCAAAACATTATGAACTTACTTATTTGCCTTGTGATGGGACATTTCATCAAATGATATATCTCTATAACACATAACATAGTCTCCCTTTGGTCGTTTTAATAAGCAAATCCTGTCATACTCCCCTACTGAGCAACAGTTAGCTGTTGATACATTGTTATAATTTTTACCTAATATTTTGTAATGTCGAAGCGCTCGCGACCCTGACACGGTCGCAGATTGCACACGAGCCGCAACAGTCGAGCGACGTTGGACTCGGTCGTCGCTATTTTTTGGTGAGCGTTAATGGCGAATTATACTAACGGTTGTCATGCTCAAGATCACAACAATCGTTCCCAGGCGATACCATTGACAAACCGTCCTTGAAATTATTATAGTTTAACGAAAACATCAAAACATTCTGATCTATTGCGTCATGTAGCGTAACCAATCAGTATTGATAGTTGTAAAGTATACATCTTCACGATTGTATGCTGAAGCCGAACTGAATAAACCAACCGTAGCTTGACACGTAAACAAAGGTAGCATATATATACGTCGTTTTATACTAAAGATATATTGCTTACAACTGATTTGTATTTGCAGCCTTCGTACTTAATTG
>DWEI01002722.1:0-13851 GCA_018245875.1 Mysoria ambigua | reverse complement strand
GCCGGGGCGGGGAGCGCGGCGCGCGCCCGCGGCGGCCGGCGCGCGCTCAGTCGGGCGCTGCGCTCGGGCCGCGACGCTCGTGCTGCCGGCTGCCCCGCTCCGCCGCCGGCGTGCTGCGCGCGATCGTCTCGCCAGGGCGATCTACCGACAACTTGCGATCTTTTATTTAATTGTCATTTGAAACGTTTCATTGTCTTCGACATTTAATATTTCGGCGCAGCCGCTAACAAGAGAACAATAAACACATTACTGAGTGGCGTGGTACATGTGTTTTTTGCATTGAATTTGCGCGTTTGTTAATTTGAACGCGATTTCAATGTTGTAACTGACTATTCTACGACCATCAAGTTTTATCAGTTCGAAAGAGATTTAACAAGGTAAGGACTTTGTTATTATAAACAAACAAACATTTTAGCTTTTATGCATGACGATGAATCGAATATCACTGGAGCTGTTCACGAAGAGTCTTAAATAAACGAGTTTTAAATATAAAAGTTATAGGTCGCGTAAGTGTAGGCGCTGTAATGGTTCGTTATCTATGATGCTGAGCTGAACGCGGCGCGAACGTCAATTACGAAAGTTCTCAATGCGATAATCTCCGTTAAGTTCTCGTACGCTTCCAGTCGACATTAACAACCCCCCGCGACAACCCCCGCATTAACAAACATCCTCAGGTGAGTGCTGCTTAATATACGTATACGGAAATCTTGTATCATGTAGCTACCGGCTATTTTTTATATCCGGCTACTTTTGTACGGGTACGTTTTATGATTATACAGAAAATACCGGAAATACGACACTACAAAAGCATTATTAAGCTAAATTACATCATATTATTATATTAATTGTCTCTTGCTAATTATTTGGGCCAATAAAGGAAGCTCGTCACTTCCGGTAACATGGCGTCAAGGTCAAGTTGGTGACGTCCCTTCCGCGCGGCCAATTTGTTGGACGTACTGCACAGATAAGTTTGAAGAACAAATAAATCTCTAATTTTTTTTGCGTAAATTCGGTTATTTACGCATTACTCTTCGCGCTCGTGTATATTGTAGTTTGTGTACCCTAAGGAGGTGCGCCTTCACCACCAACGGTCTAATTATTATTATTAATATAAGTTAGTTATAATTATAAGAACTTGTACCGTTGTCGGCGAACACGAGCGCTGTATGTTCTAAATATGAGTAATGACTCCATGTACACTGTGTTGTATGAATAAACATTGTTACTATCGTCATAGACGTAGACGGAGAATTCCAGGTCTGTACGGATAGGGACGGTTGGTATCAGAAGCTCTCTGCCTGCCCTGCGACGGACCTAGCTTGAAGATACGTATGTGTATACGATGCGCACTATTATGATTAGAGAGTGAGAAGTATAGAACACACAGAGCTGCGAGATGTTGGAATGTCACCGACAAGAACGGCGCACATTGACCATGCACACGACGTTTGATAGCGTGAAAAATGGAGCTGCGTTCGACAGAAAATCAATGGAATTACCATCTCCCGTTCCACCGGTGAATCTCCATTGAATAATTTGTTCTGAGTTATCTTCCGTTGGTGGAAACATTTGAATCTGTTACCATGTAATTTACAACGTAATAATATACTCAATACCACGCACGCCCGTAGATGGACACGCAAATGACGGCGACGCCTCACGACTCCGTTGCAGGCGTCGGTGTGTGAAGACAGCGATGTATGAAGGAGGGAGGCGCTACCTGTCTGTGCGCGGCAGCTGTTCTCAATTTATTTATATATATCTAGCCAATACATTACAATCAATGGACCGTGTCCGTTACGAAGTTTACTCCATCAAGTGTATCCTCTCGACGGGCGCCGCGGAACAACGCAAAGTAATTACAATGGCCGCGAGCGCTGTGGAACTTCACCGAGGAAAGTTGTGCTCCGGGTTAGAGAAATGTTCGGAGCACGGTCGTGTACCGGTCTGCTTCGGAATTTGCAGTAATGGATGCACGCATTTCCTCGAGAACAAAACAACAATGAAGAAAAGCTTGAAGTAAGCGAAAGAGATCACATACGAGCACCGACGTCCGCGGCGGGTGGCTACGAACCATCGGCCTCGTTTTAAGCATTGGATATCCGATTGGTAACAGGATTAGATCAGGTGATAATAATGATATGTTACAAATCATTAACTGCAGCCGTTTGACTACAACGTTGGTTTAATAACCGTCGCAATCATCACCACTTAGCTTCAGCAAACAGACTTTGGAGGCTGTCGTGATTGACGTCTGATACATACGGGGAGGTCCACTGATGTCCCGCCATGCTGCGGAAAGAGAAGCACTTTGCAGAACCTGTGTGCCCTTCACAATAATAAATTTAAATATTTTTCTAGTTTTTTTAACACCTATTTTTACATGAGGCTGTATAAAGCCTAAAATATAACCAAACCGCCGAATGTTCGGTGAGCGCCTGTCGCGCCTGTCGCGCCGTGTCTCCGTCGCCACCAGCTTGCAGTGTGTAAAAGCAATACGTCAAAGTCAGACATCCGATCGTGAGGTTTACTACGCTATATCTGTTTACGGCAAACGATCCGAGGCGTGCTGGCGATACAAACAATTTTTATTTCATACATGTTGTCAAACAACCTGCCGCTCTCAGATATGCGCTAAAGTTTTAACATAGGAAAATTCTTATTTTAAATTAGCATAAATATTTAAAATAACTAATATTTAAAATTAGCTCGGAAATGTTTATAATGTACATGAATTTGTCACAGTAACACAGGCTCACCGCGTACTGCGTAGTGGGACGCGAAGGCCACTACGTCGTGGTCGCCGCCGCTGGGGCGCTGCGCTCGCCACGTCCCGCGCCACCACAGCGCTCGTACGCGGCGCCGCGCTGGAGACACGATAATCTATGTGGCGCGTGTGGCCTGTAGTAAATTCTGGTTAAGCTCCGACTAGGAAAGACTTACTTTACGATCTTATATATAAACACTAGGCTTTTTAAGCCCAATGCTTGGGACGTGTAATATTTTAAGTACATTATTGTGTCACTGAGCCAGGTTTTTCATGTAAGTGGAGGATATCATTTTAAATTTAAGCCTTCGTTAAAGAAATCGAGCGATTTCTCCCCAAAGTACTTACAATAGTAATGCCATACGTTAAGCACTAAAACTACTACGCAATTATATAAAAAGACTGTTTTAAAATGTTTTGCTCGTGTTATTATATTGTGAGATTGAAAAAAGAAAATGTTAAAGAAAGGAAATGAAATATCTGAAAACTCGTACAGATTTCAGTATCGAGAAGTACATATTTACTTAGCTATATTTTGTAGTGTACGTGTTATTAAGCTACAAGTACTCTTCGAAATGCCAACAAAACGTAAACCGTTTAACCGCCGTGTCATCCATCATCAGCGATTGCTGTTCGTTCGGCCATGTCGACAGGCACGAGTATGTCCTGTCCTACTGCATTATACACGCGGAAGTTTGTAAGTGTGGATGGATGTTTGTTACTCTTCCACGGTGAAACTACTGAGTGGATTTTAATTAAACTTTATAATAATATCGCTTATACATCGGGATAACACATAGGCGCGTCCGCGTTGCGCCCCTCCGTTCGCACCCCTAGTTCATCTGCTCATCTTTTTTGTCTAGGTATTTGATTTTTTCTTTTCTGCGTGGAGCAACATCTTAGCTACTTTTCATTGTAGAACTCCCACGAAATCGGTATTTACGCAGGAGAAACTTTGCGATTTAGTGATTTTCACGCGAGTACATCTAGTAGTTAAAATAAAAGTTATTGATTTGACGACATTTACATTCCTAGGACAAATTCTGTAAGGCAGTGTTCCTAAGCAAATTTGTTTCAAAATATTATTAAATTTGTCAGTCTCCTATAGCCATTCCAAGAAATATGAGATTGCGCCTCGATATACAGTTTTTTTGTAAAAATCTTTCTCAATGTTGTGTTTTATCGGGTTGATAACTTAATTTGAACTTTGAGAAAGCAATGTAACGTAATATGAGTTTTTTGGTCGAAACAAACTCTTCCAGACGCCTGTAGGTACAACGGCTGTTTGCAAAATGTACGGCTACGAGAAGTGGCTACGTACTTTTGAGTTTTCTATCGACACTCCAGCTGATGTCGCCAGCTATTTGTGTTTCAATTTCAAAAGTTTAAGGAACCTTATGTAGTGTACATACTGGTATGTACACTACATATTGTTGGTTTCACCTTGTAAGCGTACCTATCGCTTAACGTCCCCCGATCATTTTTTACACAGCCATGTACAGATGTCGCGTGTACGAGGAGGCGAGGCGGCTGCGACGGTCCTGGAGAGCGACCATCGGGGCGGGCGCAGTGTGCAGCCGAACGAGAACCTTGCCACTTCGAAAGTACTTGTTATTGAATACACCGCGCGCCCAGAATGGAACTTTATAAATACTGTTCATACAAGTTTTAACGACGCGGTCTCACGCCGCGGCCTCGCGTGGACAGCCCGACTTAAATTTAAATTCAATTCGATACATTAAACGTTTCGTAACTTTTAATGGAACTGCCAGTTGTCTTCGGCTCGCTGTTCGACTAACACTGGACGGAGCGTTGTTTGTGAAGTAGCTCTGCCTCCCCGTTGGCGGACGGAGCGCGATAACCGGAAACAACACCTGCGCTCTGCTAATCCGGACTCCTGTTGTCCGCCGCAGCGTCGACCACGAACACAACAGCTCCGAGTGTTGTTTATGTTAATGGTATTTTCGTGCTATATTCCAACACCAGAGGCGTGTCTCGTCCGCGCCGCGCTCCTGATGGGTATTAAATATAAAACCGAAGGCGTTACCGACCCTTTCGACGCTTCCGAGTGAGAAGGCCATGGTCTGCCACGCTGGCCGGGTGCAAGGCGGCAGACTTCTATCGCTTGAGAACTACTAAGAGATTTCTAACGTGTACAGAATTCGTTCCTAAGTTAGCCGTTCTCGTTACACTAAGTGATATGAAATCTCTTGAAACGCATGTAACATGCTAATGAATGTGGTCAGTGTGAAGATTGTAAGCCAGTGTTCCCCGAAGGATCGTAAATAAACAATAAACACTTCTAATTACTGTTTACAAAGCTCTCAATGGCGCGTGACGATGGTGCGGAGAAGTACCCAGCGGCATTTCGCATGATGATATGGATGATGGATTTGGCATTTTGAAGCCTTTGTTAATTTGCAAATTAAAACTTCGAGTTTCTGATATATGCACATATGTGAAAAGCTTTGAAGTACAAAGCTTGCTCCTCACCGAGTCGGGTGCGCGCGGCGGGAGCGTATCCATCCGGTTAGATCGAAGCCGGGCTCTGAGCACAAGTAGCGCAACAATGTCGTACCCTAACCAAAGAACTCCGGCACAACCTTTGCTGAAGGAATATTCGAGAAAAACTCGTGAGCTCTGCACGAACTTGGAAGAGGGATTCGTACGAATAAATAAATAAATAAATAATAAATATCTTAGGACATCTCCACACACGGCCATCTGATCCCAAAGTAAGCGTCAAGAGAACTTGTGGTATGGTAACTAGACGGCTGATAAATTACATATGAATATATACATATGAATATATACTTAAATAGATATATTTTTTCAGTTTTTGTTTTTACACCCAGACAGAACAAATATTTGTGCTCATATTTTTATTCTGGTTGGGAATCGAACCCACAACCCCCGGCGCAACAGTCAGCTTCACTAACCGCTGCACCAACGGGCCAGTCAAATATAAAATACAACCGAATATAAAGTACTGCTCATACTGAATCAAAGATCTCAAGAACAAATGTTCGACAAGCGGTCGAACAGCGCCCGCCGCGAGTCGCGCAGGTCTCGCTCGCCCTCGCAGACAGGCCGCACCTCGGCCGGACGTCGCGCCAGCCTGCGCCCACGCGTCCGTCGACCATCGCTGCACGGCGGACTCACCGGAGCCAGCTGCTTTTAAGAAAACTATAAGCGTTTGATGAGTTTGTTACTATGAAACATTACCGTTCGCCCTATCGTAAAAAGTGTTCATTAATTCACACATAAGAGACAAAACATTTTGTGATTATATTCCCAGCTCAAGAATAACACCAACCGACAAATAACAATGCCGCCTCACACTTGTAAAGTAAGCGTGACACGTAGCTCAGTGCTCGCCGCGGGCCCGAGTTACGTTGGTATTCAGATCATTGCTGAGATGTCGCGAACGATCAATGCGGCGCGAACCCCACAGTCGTGTGCTCGGCGCTGGCGGTGGGTGTGGGCCGCCACGACGCGGGCAGAGGGATGCGGCATGCACCCACGTCTCACCGGCCGCGTTTACGGCCCGCTATGGAGCAGGTGGTGAGCCTGTTGCCTAGCATCGGCCACGTATCCGGACTCACAAATACTACTAGAAAATCTAAATTAGACAATTCTTGTAGTCTTCGACGCGGGAATCGAACCCGGGACCTCCCGATCAGCAGTCGCACTTGCAACCAACACGACCAACGAGGCAGTTACAATAAAACCTTCAAAATGATTCCATCGATATGTTACGTTTAAGTCCGACTCCCACCAGTCGTTAACGTTCAACAACACCAATATCGCCTCTCCGAAGTGTAAACTGCTTTACCTCGCAGGCATCCTCGGTTTGGGCAAAGTTATCTCGGTATCGAGACGAGTTATACCACATGCAATATAAATTAACACAATGGGTATGTATGGATCGCAGTTTGGGCGGGAAGCGGCGCCGCGCGGTCGGGGGCTGTCCTATCGTCACGTTCTGCAGTGTGGTCTATAGTCATTAGCGGTCGCAGCAGGAGCGCGGGCAGCCGCAGTCAGGCCTCCGAGTATACAATCTCAATAACTACGTGTTACATAACTTCCTTCATATTGCTCGTTGCTTGTTGTTCATTATTGTTTTATTATTTTAGCATGATTACGGCGTAATTGTTACTATAACATTAAAGAAATATTTATGACGTGACAACTGTGTTTCCTCTGACGGGTACCTCGAGGCGTGCCGTACCCCGGTTTCGCCCAGCCACGCGGTACGTCCTGCCACGGAGGAGGGTCGTCGGGCCAGCAGCCGGCCCTGGCGCCGAGCGGCGGCGCGGCGGCCGGTCGCCGAGAGCGACCATCTGGTTGCGAACATTCGTCGTCACATTACTGCGGAACAAAAAGACCGCTTTTTCCTCCGCTGTTACATTTATGTATGTTTTCGTATACATTAATATTAAACCTCCTTTGGCCGTAGACAAAAGGTTAAAGCGCTGCCCTTGAGATCCTTCGTTTTATTACATTTAGGTTGAATTATTAAATGAAAAAAGAGCACACATTTCATATACTTACTGTACAATATAACGGTGATGTTCCTAGAATTTTATTAAATTTAGTTGTCATATCAATAGATTAAAGCTTAAAGAGAATTAAAGATTAAAGAAGATTGACCCTAATACCTGAAAATAAAATAAGATCATATCGAGAAATAAGAAGTCCATTTAGATATGTTCCTTTTTTCAAATCTTAGTTTGTTCCTTATTGAAATGTTTGAAATACTTTAAATACTAACAATATTACTAATATTACTAATAATACGTACTCCGAATACAATATTTAAGTCGGTTATATAAAGCAATGGGTTCCCAAGACAATTTAAAAGTTGAGATTGTGAAACGAAATAGTAAATGTACTCGTGCAAGTATTAATTCGCTGGATAAAGAATACATAAAGTGTTGTTTGTAACTAAGATGAGTAGGTATAGAATCTGAAACAAATGTCTACTAGATACGTCAGCGTGTTCGACGTGTGTCCCGAGTCACATTGAAGTACACACGAGGCAGCGAGCGCGGACATCCAGTTGAGCAGTCGGATGCGAAGCTCGACTTGCGACTGTTTCATATTCGCCCCTCCGCCGCACAATGAACGTGCCGTGAGAGCGGCGGCACATGGTCGCGGCCGCCGTCCCCGCGGCGCTGGCGGACGACGCCGCGTCCCCCGCGCGGCGGTGTGCTGGAGCATACCAGTAACGATAACGATACAGGCAAGATACAGGGACCGATCGTCACAGTCATTTAGACGGATTGTATGCTATATTGTTAATGAAATATTTTTTTTCTAACCTCGCTAGTTCCACAAACAGCGTATTTAAAAGTTAGTAATGCTCTACTTAGATGAGGTCTGTCTCGTTCGTGTTCGGTAACTCTATTGTGTGACGACCGTCTAAATATATGATCCAAGGTGATCTCATGAACAACCTGGTTCCACGGCTCGGAAGGCTCTCGGCTGGCGGACACGGCACCTGACGACACACGGACAGGACATCCGGCAGACACGACAGAAATAATTTAACGTAATTACACGTTTGTGAGCCCCGAAGAGGTACGCAGAGGTATGCAGAACAGTTCCACGTTCAATCAGCTTACGCCTCACTATGGAATAGGCGGTGAGCCTGTTGCCATACACCGGACACATGTCTAGACTCCGAATCACTACTACTAAATCTAAATTCAATATATTAGTTTAATTACGAACCAAACTGTGTTCATTTGTACGTCCACTACATCCTCCACGCGGGAACTGTGTTGTGTATGTATTCCAAAATATATCGGTATAGCAAACAGAAGGCAACTCCGCCGAGGCTACGCGCCGCGTAGCGCCCGGCCCGCGCTACGTGCTACGCCGCCTACGTGTGTCCATCTACAAGACCCGCAATGAATGAGGATTAGCCATGCCGCTCGTCGCAATAATTAATGCTCGTAAATTTGTACACCGTACAAACTGTATTAGACTTACGTGAATCTAAATCAACTGGTGTACATCATTTGCGTTCTAAATGAGCGGACATGATGGAATCATGACACCATTGTTCAATGTTCAAGACACCTTTGAAATAAAAAAGTATTAAAATTTTTAAACAAAGTTAAATTGGATCCTATTTGGTTGGTTTATTCACTCAGCGTAACATAATGGTAGTCGTATCATAAACGAGTACATACGATAAACGTTAAAAATTTGTTTTGATTGGGTCATTGAAAAATTGATTTTTACAATATTTTTTTATGAATCAGAATCTTCTTAAGAATCTGGTTTTGATCGATGAAGATCCCGAGGAGGCTTGCTTTATAATCGTTTGAAAGGGCGAGTGGGCTTCAACAGATTGCAAGCAAGTTTGTTTGGGTGTTTGTCTATACGACCAGGATAACATTTAATTTTTTTTGGCGATTTTCTTTTTCATTGTAACTATATTAATGTCTCGATACAGCTGTGAGCTGATAATATATCAAAGAGTATTCAGAGCCAGTGAGCCAGTGAAGCTTTCTCCATGTGAGACGTCCGTCTACCCAGATAGCGCTCGTTGTCAGACTGGCGGATTGTCATACCGGTTAGTGTTCCGACAGGACGGGTGTCTCGGCTAAGTCTGAATGTTACTTGCACTGATTCAGTCTCGTTATCTTATACTTTCCAATCTCTCAACCGTTTTGACATTTCAGTTAGTCTTCTGTAGCTTTTTGAGACTGTTGTTACACGATCGTTATAAGATGCAATAAAAGCCGTATGATCCGGAAAGGTTCCAACAAGAACATCTTGTATGGATGATAAATCATAAGTGTATATTAAGTACAAGATAGGGTCCATTACACTGTCTTGGGGGACCATGCAAAGGATGCCTTCAGACCACACAATCAAACTCTTGTGCTATGTCAAAGAAAGCTGCTGAGCAGCATTTTTTGTTCTTATATGGGTCATTTATTTTCCCAACGAATCGGTGAACTTGTACGATGGTTCCATGGGCTGTCCAAAAGCGAAATTGATGGGCCGGTTTTATCTCAATAAGATCCTATAAGCAACTGGCAAGAAGCTTATTAGGTGGTGCGATGCGAGGTTTACTAAATTCTTGCCAGGCTAAGGGAGTTATAATAAAAATAAAAAAATAAAATGAGAAAACTTGAAGCACAGTTTTTTTATCATTTAATAAAGTGTATTGTTTCCACGTGCCCATATTACATATTCTAATCGATTCCGCATTGATTTGATTAGCGTTATTAGAGGGTGTTGTGGAATATTGTTCGGCTCTTATGAAATTGCTGTTCACACTCATGCCACTGTTGAGGACACAGGATTTCTCGCATATACAGATTTTTTAAACAATCTATGGCATATTTATTTCCCAAACTCTTCGCAATATCGTCGAACTTATGCAGCAGCGTAGGGTCGGGTATTATCTTGCATTACAGTAAAATTTTCGCATAACCATTCCACATCAGGTATACCGTGACCTTCTAAAACCTCTGTTATGCCGTCAAACCAACTTTTCTACCGTGTTGACGCACCATGCCACCAAAGGGAGCAAGCAGTTCAATGCAACTTTGAACATATCTCTTCTGCAACCAGCTGCACCAAGTAACAATATGGACGCCCATTGCTCTTCAGTTCAATTAAGTTGTTCACGCTTAAATTTTAAACGAGCTTGTCTGTGAGCTGAAGAGAGATTGGATTTTTATTTTCCCGGGTAAAATTATACCTTTTACTGCAGTTTTATTTAAAATTTAGTTTTTTTTCTGATAATGGACAGTCTCGATATTTTCAATTAGTTAAATCTAAAAAGTTTATATTTTAATAAAAAACATTAATTCGAAATTAATCCTTAACTTTGATGCAGTTTATGATTTTGTCAGTGTACATATGTACATCCTTTGAGTTCAACATAAAATACATATGATATATGTATATGAATACGTGTTTTATATTGAATATGATACTTGCTATTAAAGGTATTTATTATTTCAAGTACAATAACGTAGGCCTAGTGTACATTACATTTAGAATTGTATAAGATAACGTACGTGTTTAGGTGGTATAGTGCTGTACAAGTCGGGGAATGTCAGCTGTCTGCTCGGGAGCTCGCGCCACTGTCGACGTGTCGGGAGAGTCGGTACAGTGTGGACGATGAGACGTACGCTCGACGTTTTATTAAAAATATCTTTGGAGGTCGAATGGCGGTGAGCCAGCAACAAACGAGTAGAGCTATAGAAAGCCGAACTCAAGTTTATTTCATGGACAAGTGCTTGTCATATCGCCGAGAACAAATCTCCGAAAAAAGCAATTATTTGTATTCCAGTAGATTCCGACGGGAACCCTCGTCAGTCGGACTTATCACACTGTTATATCGACCACATATCCTTTTAATATAGCAACTTCCGAGTATTTGATGTACATATGTATCGTGTAAGATATTTTCAGAGATCCCAATTATAATACATATACTTATACGTACATGTTAGTATTACTTTGTGCGTTAACGAGCAACTAACGCTCAGTGACAGAAGGCGACTCGCGTGATTTTCGCTAGCTTTATACACAGATGAATATGGTAATCTGAACTTCAGTGTCGTATGTGTTACATATTTAAAACAACTAGTTGCGGAGTATGTAGCCCTACTGCAGGGCACCTCGTCAGTACTACCTACAGGTACGAACAGTCTCTTGCCACTGCGTATACCAGTCATAATTAATTTTACCAAAATACCGGTTAATATCAAAGGTGTCATAGGCAATTACACAAAGGGCCGAGTTGTACCTACTTAGTCTTGCACGGTTAGTTCTAAGCGGCGGAGTCTCGGACGAAGATGATTGCTTCGAGAATAATGCAATGTGTTCCTGTGGGGATCCTGCAGACAGCAAGCTCTCCGCAGTCACGCCACTTCTGCAACGCTATAAAACGGGTATTCAAGATCAGCACGTCAATGTCAGCCTCTTGGGCTATATATTAATGTATAACAGCAAAAATCGTTATATTTATGTTGGAAAATAAATATTTGAAGGTAATAAACAGTAACAAAGATCTTCGCGCCACGTATAGGGTGTCGTGTGATGTAAGCAAGTACGGCGCGAGCAGATCGCGGTTTGGCGCGCCCTACGTAGACACAGCTTCACGCCCTGGCACGTGCAATGCTCTGGCACATGGCAATGCCTAGGCAGAACTAAATGCCTACGAGCAGCAGTATAGGCGGGGCAGCAGTGCTCCGCGATCTCCAACCCTCATGCCGAGGATACGCCATGCCGCAGGTGTGCTTGCAGCCTAGGACTGTTAGCATTGCCACCCAGGGGCGTCCTGTGTTCGGCAGTTGACAGTAACATGCTGATGAAGATGAAGATGATGAACAACGATCATAGGTACGGTTGAAGAGGCTAACGTTTGTAACACTTTCATCTGCTTGGTAAATAGGTCGGTGGTGGTCGGTGGTCGGTGGTCGGTGGTCGGTGGTAGTAGTTTTAACCAATTTAATAAGCTCCACGTACCCGGGCTGCCGGTTGTACGAGATATTGCTTACGCTTAATAAATAATTTTGATGCTTTCATAAGGAATATTACGAGTCATTCAGTACAAGAAATTCACAAGTGCATAAAGTTGTTCAACGTGTTTTCTTTGAGCTTTATGTTTGCCGCTATTGTTACGCGGAGGTATGATATGGTACATACATTTTTAGGGGCGTGTTTTTATTTTAATAAATAGCTTTAGATTGAAATTGAAACAAAAAATAATTAAATGTACATTAGTATTAATTGACACGTCAGATTTCAAGTTTTACTTTTTCCTTTTTTTTTTTTTACTTTCGTCGCCCTTCGCCGCGGAGAGTAGTGGACCGACCCGACCGACTACGCCTGACAAAAACCACCTTCGCCCAAGGAAACTTATCACTACCATCCCTCATTAATACTCTCGTCACTAAGAAAGACAAAAGCCCTGTACGTCTCTTTGATCATTCCGCCTCACCTCTTATGAACTCTCCGAACTTGTCAAAACTCGTTGATGTAGGCAGATTGTTTCCGAGCTCAACTTGTCAAGTGAACCATCGAAGGATGTCGATATTATAGTTCAGTTTGGACGACGGTATTATTTTATTGCGAGTAAAAATATTGAAAAGATAAAATATAAGATGCTTAGGCAATATTAGTCTGTCTCTCGGTAAAAAAGCGTCACTATGGTTACTTATAGCCTCAGTATCATTGTATATTGCGCTGCGACTATGTTCTAGATAGAAAACTATTCCCAAGCGACATGTGTGTCACGGCTGACGAGAGGCGACTGAACCCGGCGCAGTCGGTCCAGGCAACAGCGCAGGTGGTGAGGTTTAGGAGACGCCGTGTTCGTCGATCCCTTACTCGCAAGCCCAGCGTGGGTATTATGAGGAAAAACCAAGAGCATAAATCATGTGATAAATTGCTTGAAATGAGAGCCACTGGCGGCAGCTCGTCTAACTAGCCGCACGAGATTCCCCGGCGCGTTTCGCCGGACACCCTCGATGCCTCCTCTTAGCGCTGGGGAAGGACACCGAGGGGGTTCCAGTGCGTGAAAAGCCACAAATAACTGTGTAGCACTCCCAGGCGTGCGGGTTACGCGTCCGCCAGCGCGCGGCGCAGCGCCGCCCGCGCCGGCGTTCATTATACTTAAAATGTTATATTGTGGTAAAATTGGATGCGTAGAGATTTTTAGTGCTTTATTTTTACTTAGTCCTGGCCGCCAACACATTTGTCGGGACTTTGGTATAATCGAACAAGATTCTCTTATTGATCAGCCCAAGTGGACCATTGGCACGTCTACCAATGCATGAATACGCCAACAATTTTAAAATAGATGTCACTCATCTAAATGCTGCCCGCGCGAAGCTAATGCCCTTCATGTTTTTAATGTATTCTTTAAATGAGCTGTCATTAATATAAAATGTTAAAGGTTCACATCGAGCATAATTATAGACACTTTTAAACAACATCATGTCTTCATTATGATATATTTACGTATATGTAACTTCACGCCTGTAATCCCCGAAGGGGTAGGCAGAGGAATGCAGAACATTCCCACGATTCACCGGTTACGTTTT
>DWEI01002721.1:0-13852 GCA_018245875.1 Mysoria ambigua | reverse complement strand
TTATTATTACAACAGATTGTCTAATGGCCAAGCCTATTTTTCATAGTTAGTATTTTATTCCTCATACTTTGTATCAGTTCTCTAGCTCGTAATAACAACTTCTGAACCATGGTTGTTAAAGTGTATATCAGTGGTATTTCTGGTAACAAGGAGGTAAGTTTAATATTAGAAAATTCCTGAGTTGGCCGGGCTCTTTTCACGTCTTTTTACTCAATCGATTCACATCGTGTTTGTTTTTGTTACGTGATATGGAATCGTTTTAGGTAAAAAAGAGACAACAGCGGGTCCTAATGATATTGGACTCGAAAAACATCAAATATGATGTCATTGACATAACAGAGCCTGGAAGGGAATCTGATAAGGATTTCATGCAAAATAATTCAAAGTCTAACGGAGGCACCGTAAGCGACCCTAACCCGCGCTCGCCGCTGCCGCCGCAGGTGTTTAACGACGACGAATACTGCGGGGTGAGTTACTGTGACCAAATACCCTGTATTGGATATTTCTTCATACTTTCTCATTTAAGCGCTCGTGACTAATAAGGTAATTGTTGAATGTAAAATATTAAGGTGATTCATCAATTTCATTTCACATCAGTGCTAAAACACCATGATTGTCCTGATTTTTTTGTTTTACTCCACAGGATTATGACCAGTTTGATTTGGCTAATGAAGTAGACACCTTAGAACAATTCTTGAAAGTAGAGGTACCTCCCGAGCAAGTTGTCCAGGTACCTAACATAGTGAACAAAGCTTGTTTATAATATACAGTTATGCTGTTTTTTGTTTTATGGATCAAAATATCTTATTAATTACAGGAGAATGCTCTGAATGGTGTTGTGGCAAACAAAGAATCAAAGGAGAGTTCATTAGAAAAAGAAATTCAGGATTCTCCTGTAGAGAAAGCAAATTCACCTGCAAAAGAGGAAGAATCTGTTGTAGAGAAAGTTTCCACTGAAGATGGCACATCCTCTCAAGAAGATTCAAAACCTGTTGAAGAATCTAAACCTGAAAGTGAATCACAAGATAATGATGCACCTGAAAGGCAGAAGTCTGTAGACAAAGAGGAGGTGACAGTAGAAAAAGAACTTTCTCCGGTTAAGGAAACTGAAGTAGAAGCTAAGACATCATCTAAAGACTCTGAAGAGAACGGCACAGCGAGTTCCCGCGAGCATTCACAAGAAAAAGACACTACTGAAGTTGTTGAAAAAATTAAGGATAACCCTTCAGAAGCTCTTATTCAAAGTGAACAAGCGGCTGCTTCTGACTGAATGACTGTTTTTCAATTTATGCTTATCAGCTCAAATCAATATCTTTTAGCACTAAGCAAGCACTTTTCATTAAGATTGTACTGTTATTTATAATGCATCTCACACTTCTGTTGCATATTAAGTCATTGTATATAACGCAAAGAAATATTTGTTTATAAAAGAATTAATTCTCGGTAACAACATATTGTTACATTTTTCAATGAAGTGGCCTATTATCATCGTAAATCACTATGATTATAAATAAATTTTTATATGAAGTTTTCAAGATAAGAGTTCTATTTAAAAATTATATTGGCTTATATTATTTTAAAGTATTAATTGATGTATTATTTTTTAAATTTTGGTTATTTTTTTACATGATTAATTTTATTTACACTTATTAAATCTCAAGACCTCTATGTATTAAGAGTGCTCTTTTGCATAAGTTTTTTATCATTTACCCAGACATGACATATATTTTAAGGTAATGAAAGCGGTGACGATCTATTTGAATACTTTTAGGTGCTGATTGTCATAAAGTCATTGTTTAACATCTATCGGCCATTCTATGTTCATAGCTTACCTACTTAAGTTTTAATTTTATATTAATTAATTTTTCCTTTGATTTATGTCATCTATTAATATTATTAAAGACAGTTTTTTTTAACAAATTTTTCATACGAATTATATAAAATGCCATTTATTTTTGTTTTTTATTATTTTATTTTATAACAAAAAGAAGAAACATTGTACACTCAGTTGTAAGGTCTTCCTTGATAAAAGTGTATGCGATCAGCTCTGTGATCAACACCAAGTACTTGATAAGTATTCTATTTACTTTCATAGACACTGCACTACTCTATTATATAGAATTGTACTGTTCATAATAACAACACAATTTTTAGTAGATAAATGTTTTTGTTGAATTTTGAGCAATACTCATTACTACCTATAATATAATCACTAATCATATTCAAGCTGTCAAACCGAACAACAGTATGTCAGTCCAACATGTCGCGAACAACGCATCGCTGGCTCGGAGCTGAGGTGCTATGTACTACCGAATGTCTCGTCGGGAGGCGCCGGCGCGGCCGGAATTATCATCTCACCAGAACGAATTAGCTGTAACAATTAATAATACATATTGGTTTGGCGCGGCGACACACGTAAAGCGTTCGTTGACCGGCCCGCCGCCTGCCAACTGCACGCGCCGCGCGGGCCGCGCCGCACGAGCCGCGCGGGCCGCGCCGTCTCCGCGAGAACGTGCAGTAAACTGCAAGCGATTTATGCTTGTAGTCACCGCGCGCTGCTTCGTGCCAAGGGGCCATTGTGCAAATAACACGACAGGTTCTAAAGCGAAACGTTTTATTTATTCAAGATTATGTTGAGCAAATAAATTTTCTTAACAATTTATTACATTTAGCTTAACATAAATATGGAATAACATGATATAAAATCTATAATGGAAATGTAAACATTCAGGTATCTAATTCATTCATTGTATTTATCACTACAATGAAAAAAATATTCTATAAATAGCCTCTATATTACATAACGACATAGCTCATATACTCTTTTTCATGATAGGAGACGGGGGATTACTGAAATCTCTCAGCAACGAATCGCCGGCGAGCTCCGGCCTGTTCCGGCGCCGCAGCTCCGGGTCCGGTAACTCGTCCAAAAGACACGCTTGAGTATTTTTATCGAGGGTGACTAGTCTTTGTCGCGAGTTCTTGTACTCCTCGACGAGGCTGAGGTTCCTCTTGATGCCGTCCACGAGCCGCACCACCGAGTACTCGCCCATGGCCGCGCCCTCCTGCAGCTTGGTGCCCGCGATCTTGGCCACGGAGGAGGTCTTCACGTCCGCCGCGCACTGCACCAGCCACTGCCGCAGGTTGCTCAGCACAGTCATGGGCCCCTCGTACTCGTTGGGCACGATGCCGTCCACCTCCGACTCGAAGAACGACAGCAACGGGAACCATATCCTGGTTCTGAAATAAACAGAAACAAACATTTTAATTATCTACCTTGCCCCTAAAAGTACACCGTCAAAACAAAATAAAAAGGCATTGCCTAGCCGCAAGTATACACAGATACGTTAACGCGAGTTGTCAAAAATGAATCATTTATTAATGTCACGCTCTCTGTGACGTCACGCGCGACGCAAGGAGCATGCAGGAGGCACGGCACGCGCTCGTTATGCAGTCGATGGTCAAAAAGGACTTCCACACGGAGGCTGCGACTTCAAAAGGAGTCCATGACCAAACACGAAGCTTTCATTATACAAAAACAATTATACAGCTACCTGGACGAGTCGTTCTGCATAAGCGCCTGGTTGTTGGACAGCGTGTGGTAGTAAAGGAAGAGCCTGGAGGTGATGTAGAACGCGATGAACACGTCGATGGAGTAGTGCTCGTGCGCCGCCAGGATGAAGAAGATCCCGAACATGTTCATCACCCACGTGAGGATGTGCAGCAGGTACAGGCTGCGCGACGTGTCTGCAACGGGCGAGGGCGTGGTCACGTTTCCGTTTATCACAGGTAACGCGCAGGAGGCACCCTCACTCCGCGCTACGATAACCTAACTACGGGCCTGACGCGGAGTGCGACGGCGGGAGGACAAACGCATTTCTCGCAAGTGCCAAGCTCATAACTGCGTGTTGTACATAAGTCCATAAGACGTTATAGTATGAAACTATAGTATAGATGGTAAAATGTTGTTGAAGAAATATGTATGACAAGTGTAATAAAGGAAATATTTACAAATCAAAATAACAGTGTTTATTTTCACCCGTGGCCAATTGCCCACGTCACACGCCTCATGTAATGACGACTACGTGCACGTCACCTTAGGGTAAGACAGTACTAGAGGGCTGATTAGAACTTAGACCACATATCACTTGCTATAACGGCTCACAAAAACTTCGCGAGAGAACGTCCACATGTACAGACTTCCCTACAATTATTTACTGGTCTACTGACTAATTACGATTGAACCAGCAAGAATTATATTGCCGAATTTTTCATTTACAATTAATAATGGTTCTACATTTATTGAATGTATGCCACACATTACTCAAATAATATTTAACTAATCATTTTCATTCGTAATTATACATGATACCATTTTTTTGTTATTCGCTTAGATAGTTTCTTATTATAAATACATACAGAAAACTAAATAATGATTTTTAGTCATATTTTCTTATTAGGGTTTCGTTGGGCCATTTATATTTTGTATAAAAATATAGCTAAATTAAAGACATGACATTATATTTTGTAAGTTTTAATGTGAGAAGTAAATTAGATAAGTTTTAAGTAATTTTCTTAACTACATAAAAATATAACGTCCCAGCATATTCGCATAACCCCGAACCCCAGACACCTTCGAAACGGTATCATTCAAATTGCGTATGTCACATACTCCACACACACTATAGTACATATAAGACGAGGCCTCGGCAAAAGATAACAATGTTTGCGAGGCGTGACGCGGCGCTGACGCGATGTGCGCTTGAGCCTCGCTTGCGATGTCAACGGGTTACGATGTTGTGCGGTTACAACTGCACTGACGTAAACAAAACAAAATAACAAATCATAAGCCAACAGTTTATTTATATCGACGAGCATATTTTGCGTTGAATAATATCGTATTGACAACACTCGACAAGAGCTACGGTATGGCGCAGGGGGTGGGTACTAGCTCCCTTGTTATACTAAATAAATATATCTTGGGATATCTCCATATATCTAACCCCGAGGTGAGCAGCGGCTGTTTTATGGTAATCGCTGATAATTCACATAAATACACAAACATATCCTTACATGGATACTTTTTTTTACACTTAGATACAAATCAATATGCATATTTCCCGAATGGTATCCGAACGCAAGTTTACAAACCACTGGACCAAATGGACCAGACGATTCTCCATTGAATCGAGCACACACTGATTGATGTTAACATTGGCAACTGTCACCACTGCGAGTAGTTATTAACGTCACATCCGGTCTCAAGAAATGATCACGCAGATGCCTAATTGCCGCGACCATTTTGTAATAATAAAAATAATATATTCTTTTAAATGTCTATTTCAAGTACTCGATGTATATGTATATACTTGCTTGCATTTTAAATATCTCTAAGTATAAAGATTCTTTTTAAATATGTCCTCACTGACGTCACCGTTAGCTTGTCTCAGTACACTGCTGGACATAGGGATACCCAAAGTGGGTTTTTGTCCACAACGCGGCGCATGCGGGTTGGGTAACACAAATCTCGTGGATGTCATCAATTACGATTGTTAAGCAATTGATCGGTTCGTTTCTCCCAACAATATGAGTTCAACGAGAAGTGATAGCAATGAGTGCTGCAATGATGCAGGGTGCCGAGACGAAACATGATATGGACACGCCGTACAAGTAGATATTCATAATAAAGAAGTGGTAACAAAATATAATTAAATTAATACGAATGCACCATGAATTTGTATTTGATTTACTGATAGCAAGAATTCTATGGATTATCTTACTTCTTAAATTGTATTTTTTAACTTTAATTGTAATTTAAATTGTACTTGTTAAATTATTAAATTAATAAATAGATTGAAATGTCAATTACTGGACAATAGAAATTAAACATACTCTTATTGGACGTGTGTCTTGAAATCGTGGACTTAGTTTTGTGGGCGATTTATAAGCAAAGGTAGCTGTGCCCCGCGGTTTTACACGCGTACCATTGGAAAACGGTCACAGACAGATAATTAACATTGCTTCAACATAGAACATTAAGTCATACTTTCGTGTGGTATCAATTTTGACACGGGATTTTCGCCGCACACCGATGCAGATAAGACAACGTACAATCGGCCATGAAGAAAATAACATTGCCTTAAATCTATTCCGAAATGTTTGAGTCAGTCTCACTACACATTCACAAAAAATTGTATCTTTACAACTGAACGATAAATTTTCGTATGTCATCGGAATTTGAGGAATCAATAGCAAGTACGACATTGTTTGAAAGTGATTTTGATTTAAATCTATTTTAATTTGATTTAATAAAGTAATAGATGACCAATTTTAATATTCAGCCAAAATAGTGTTAACCTACAAACATTCAAAGAATTTAATAATTCAAAAGTGCTATAAACACAGCCTCGACCAGAATATTGAATATGTCAAATTATGTATTATCCTCCATCGGCTATCGTTAACTTCTATCACTTATGTTCATGTTCAAATATGGTATTCAAAATGAAATAAGCTTTATTCATAAGTATTGATATGGCATGTCACCTTTTGAATAGAAAATAATTATTGCGACTTACGTGCATCAAATACATATTGTCGCTAACTTTATTGACTTACTAAGAACCAATATAGAGTATTGTATTTTTGTGTTATCAACCATTACACAAGCGCACACAAAACCATTCCTATAGCACTCTTTATTCCGAATTACTTTACAAATGCGGATATGTGTTCGGTGTATGGCGATAGACTCGCCACCTGGTCCATGGTGAGACGTAAACGTAACGGGAGAGACGTGGGAGTTTGCTGCACTCTTCTGCCTACCTGTTCGGGAATGCTGCGTTACAGGCGTGATGTTACGTTACGTGGCACAAAAGTAACAATTTTAGAGGCTACCTAACACTTGTTGTATCATTCTAGGTAGATTATGGATTTCGAAAAGATACAGGCTGTAATATTTAAAAAAAAAATTCAAATCCAACCGTTAGTTTTTGAGATTAACGATCTAGATATACTCGAACCTAATGCGCAATTGTCACATAATAATGACGTATGTTCTTATTAAACCGCGCGATATCTTGAACAATTTATATACGGTGTTACAGCGATAGCCTAATCTTCACAGCGGAAACAGGGCACGTAACAAGCGACCAAATCGGAGCTACGCGGCCGTCATGCGGAACCCTGCCAGCATGCCAGGGACACGGTTTAGTATGAACGAGACTGTAATAGTTCCTAAAGCTTCCAAATTAATCTTATAATAAGTTAATCAGTGATTTAACTGGTGATTCATATATTCAATTTAAAAACTGATTCACTTAATTTATTCAATTTAAAAATTATTATTTCAATATTCAGATTAATTAGTCACGACAACAAATGTGATGGATATAAAATAAAATTTTACGTCCCAAGGCTTTAGCGGTTCAAGTTTAAGGATTAGTTGTGTTCACATCGTTATGAGAATTTACGTATTGTTAAATATCACTCTTTTAATTATTGAAGACTTACATTAACCGAACTACTAACACTATAAGAATGTAACAAATAGAAAATGAAAAATTTACTGGCGATTTACACTTAATCAGCGGTCTCTTATCGGTACGCGCCTCCGCTCGCCGCACGCGGAGAGCTTCGGGCGCAGTGGAACGTTAATTTATCGTTCACATTAGTATGAACTAATTGTTTTAATTACCGTTTTAAAATTTCGCTAGAGCTGAAACGCAACAAATTATAATGCAATTATGTAGCGAATTAAAATTACTTACTTTCACTTTACTATAATAAAATATTTTTATAACAATTGACTTAGTAAATAAAGAACTGTTATTTACTTAAAAAAGTAAGTTTGTAATATTCAAGTAAGGAATATAAGGAAAGAATTGAAGGGCGGCTTCACAATAAATCACCAATGTCATTTTGACGGCTGTACAAGCTGTAAAAGAGTCCGACATCCTCACTGAAGCCAGTCAAAGTTCAGTGCGTGTGAAAATCTATTTGCAACGTAGAGACTTAACGAGCCCGCGCCCACCACGCCCCCGAAACGGACACGCCAATGCCATCGGAATGTACGTGGTTGTAGACAGTTTAGAATAACGTTTTTTATAAACACTGCACCTGAATTCACTTACTATTTAACTTTCTATCTAAATATGTACGTACCTAATTGAAATTTGTATCGCGGGCTTCTGGCTTATTCGGCCTATTTGTATCGCGGGTTTCTGGCTAATTTGGCCTATTTGTATCGCGGGCTTCTGGCTAATTTGGCCTATTTGTATCGCGGGCTCCTGGCTAATTCGGCCTATTTGTATCGCACGGATCGTGTATGGCTAAAATGGCTGTCGGCGGGGAGCTCTAGTAAAATCAGTTCGGGTAGCTTCGAAACGAGCCGGACTATATCGAAAAGCCATACGATTATTTTATTCCCATTAACGTCTCAGCAATAACGTGATTCATGTCAACAACAACTACGTAACGGGAGGAGTCACGTAGATTCTTAGAACATGTAACACCAAGAACGGTTTCACTTCCACCTCGTTTGCTTTTCCCGTTCAATCGTCGAGATTTCCATTTGCTCGTAATTTCCGTGATCGCTCACACTATTAGAAATTGTGCTCTGACATTGAAGGAAACTATAACACAAGTAGCAACCGGCCCCGACTCCGCACTGTCATTTGACAATAAATACAAACATTATACATTGTAACACACACACCCTTCTTTTTGCGTTCAAGTTTACTAAAAAACTGTACATTATAAAAAAAGTTTTTTGTATTTTTTTTATTATAATTTTGATTTCTGTTATTTTTATTATATTTTTTTCACCTATCAAGTATAACGTAGGATTCAAATGGTACACAATCTTTGAAATCGGCCCAGTAGTTTCAGAGCCTGCTCAATCAAAAGAAACAATGAAAGGTTTCCTGTTTATAATACATATTGGTATAAAAATTAAGTAGATTAAATTAATTATATTACCGATTGATTTATATTCCTAACTATTTTATCATATTCGGAACATAGTTACGTTCTGAAATAATTAATTTATTTATCGAATTAGTTGTAAAGAAAACAAATAAATTCACTAACTGCAATTAAGAAAAAAAATGCCAGCATTGGTGATCGAGTGGTTGCGATCGCGGCGGCCGATCGAGAGGTCCAAAGATCAAATCCCGGGTCGGATGGATACTATTATATATTTCTCACTAGAAATTCAAGATAAAATTCGTCTAGTCGAAGTCTAGACGTGTGCTCGACGTACGGCAACACACTCACCATCAATTCTATTGCGCGACTTAACGATGCTGGTGAAGTGTATTTGAAACACTATCGTACGAGTGTTAGGAGTGCACCCATCGTCTCATTATCATCTAGTTGGCTGCTAGAAAATGACACGACATTAAATACGCCCTATGTTAGCAACAATGAAGGATAAATAAATAAATGAATGAAGAAATAAATTAGTATTATAATAGTTCATATATGAAGATAATAGTGACACTGATTATTCATTGAACTTCTGTTGTTGTCCTTTGATCTGTGATCTCGTAATTTATGTACACGTAAGTGTCAATGATGGTTATAACAATGATAAAAACTTTTGTATCAAATTTAAAAAAAAAACCAAGTGAATTAAGTGTACTAGATTATAAACGTGGGATAACCTAACGGATAATTGCTACAAATACATTATAACACTTGTTAGTAATACATAACATCACGCCTGTAATCCCCGAAGAAGTAGGCAGATGAATGCAGCACACTCCCACGTTGCATCAGTTACGTTTAAGTCCCACTATGTAATAGGTGGTGCGCCTATTGCCATGCATCGGGATATGTGATCCAGACTCCGAACCACTATTAGAAAATCTATATTAGAAAAAAATTATAAATTTCCATCTATATTGAAATCTATATAGAAAAATTTAATTAAGGTTTGTAACAAGAATTTAAAAAATTTAATTAAGGTTTGTAACAAGAATTAAAAAATTAATAATGTTGTTTTTTTTTATAACAGTTACGTATTTTTTGTTACTTCTGCTAGTACCGACTACTCTGAAAATAATCATCGCTTTCATATAAACTGGTAAACAATATTACTTAGGTAGGTTTAATTAAATTAAACCACAACACTATATAACATTAAAATCGCCGCGCGACTAACGGTCTCCAAACAATTTATTAAGGTGGTCCCACCATTATGTACTGTTGAGACAATAGCTTTTATTACAGTTATTTTTTCAGCTTCAGTCTGTACTTGTGTACTTTACGACAATAACATTGCTCTTGATATGATATGATTATTCAAGTTGTTTCTTAGAGTTACATTCGTATTTTTTCTTGGGTGAAACTAAAACCCGTCTCTTTATTCCTTTATGAATATTTACACCGGTTTAATATTACCTTCGCATCTTAGCGTTTTGCAAACGACAGAATCAATTAAATCCTTGACACGTATTAATTTAGCTAAAAAGATATTGTCATGTATTTATTTGACGCCACAACATTTTTGATTCATTTGCTATGAACGCTATACTTATATACACCGCCGACATATATTATTCATGTTGAAATAAATCGGCATTAAGCGCAAGGAACTTCATTAGTAATACGGTTTTACCCGAGGTACAAGATGTGGACGCGCAGAATGATTACTCGTTTTTAATTCCTCTTTAGCTTCATCACATCACATCACGCTTTAGTCTGCCACGCTGGCCGAGTGTTTGTTAGTTAGTTAGGTCGCTAATGTATTTTTAGGTTGCTTATATAACCTAGGCGTTTTATACACAGGTGTTCTAAAATAACTATTTCAGCAATTGCATTACAATTTCGCGTTACCAATCTAATGACGTGTTAATGCATTTATGACAGCTATGAATGTGGTATAGGATGTTTGAACTATAAAAAAACTTGTATAACAATATGTCAACACGTTGGTAAACATTTTTGAAATGTATAATTTTCACTACTATCTCTTGAGTTATTTATAAAGTACGCATTAAATCGTGTTAATTTTTTGTTTGATTATAGTCTAATATGACGAAGTTTTATAAGTATACAAGTGCTTATAGGGACAAGAGTAATTTTTGACCCGCTGAGCATACATGTGTTAATATTAAAACTTGGCCGGAGCGCATAAAAGTTATTCCATTAAGCAGAAAGCGGTTCAAAATAACGGCAACAACCTATGTATAATGCTAATAGTTCGACTGTTTATATACTAGTTTAGAAATCTTAGCAAATTTTCTCCAAGGTTGCAATCAGTCTATTTTCGCAATTATATCTATATGATTCTCTGTTCTCCGAGGACAGGGCGCAATGGTGCTCTTTGGGGGAGACCCATGTCCAGCAGTGGACTGAGGCTGATGATGATTGTCTTTAAAGTCTCCAACACGCATGCTCACCGTTGTGATATTGAGCATAAACCCGTATCAAAGTGCGCACGGGCGTTCTGACACAGACTGAGACAGACCAATGATGAGTGATTTTCTCTGAACAATTTCTAACTGTTTATAAAACTTACATTCGGTGATGAAGAAGTTGAGGAGCGTGAGCGCGACCGTGTGCCCGGAGAACATGTAGTCGCCGCACGTCCTGACGCCGCGGACCGACATGCCCGCGCCGCTCCAGATGTCGTAGGCCTGGCGCAGCCGGCGGCCCCACACCGTGAGGTCGTCCGCCGGCGGGTAGAACCGCGGCTCGCACTTCAGGTGCGAGCCCGGCACGGACAGCGACGTTATCAACATGGTGAAGCAACGCAGCAGGAACACCGTGCCGGCCAGCGCGAAGAATCTCCGCAGAATTATAAATCTGCGACCGACAACAGATATAACGGTATAATGACATTCTCTTCCATTTTATTTAAATACTGGGATGCATGAAAGATGGATCACCGAGCGGCGACCGTCTTTAATTGAGTACGAACATATTCCGCCCGGCGCACCCTGGACATTTAATCAAATTTTTCATAAACATGAAGGTGAAAATACTTAAACTAATGCACTAAAATATGCGTAGCAAACAATGCTTCCAGCAACCGCCGTACTGGGTGATATATCAGCATGAAATATGTAATACACTTGTAGGAGCACTCGCGTCCGTTATTCTTTATAAATGATCGACATAGATACCATAACAAACAAAGGAATAAATTCAATACAAAACATTCAGACATAATTCGACACCGGCTGATATGATGAAGGGTCAATCGATAAGAATTGAGATAATGGCTGATGGCAGTCAAAGTTTCAAAACCGGTGCGCGCGAGAACATTGACGAATGTAGAAGAATAGAGTCAGGTCTGCAGGACAGAGATATTTGGCATTCGGTGCTCTGTGCCTTGTCCGTCAAGAACCTAACAGAACCATCTGTTCCGCCATGTTCGCCACAACTCAATACTTTCCGTTTCTTACTTAAACATGTTATATTACAGCTGTCCTTTATAAGTGCACACACAGGATGTATGCAACTGTGTCCTTGTCATGTAAACGTCGTATTTTACGTGCTGGAACATCCATGTATTGTTGACTCTTGTCGTTTGGTTCGTAATAAATTACGAGCTAATATCAAACGTTACACACAAGGTCATTAATAAAAGTTCCGTTGAATTTTTTGTTAAAATATAATTCACGATATTTATAATAAGATTGCCTCCCTCCCTATTCCATTGGATATAGTACACGCCTGAGCTTGGCCTACATCATAACGCTTAATTTCTCGAACGCTGATTAAATTTATAAAAAAGTACATACTGTATAACATTCTTTCCTGTTCACTTGAAGTATAGTACATCTAAGACATCATTCAATTATTAAAAGTATTAATTTATTCGCAAATCCAAAATGTGTATGATTCATACTTTAACATAACGTAGTTAAAACAATGGTGAACGAATTTTGGACAAATGCCACTGCACATAATACAGTGCAACCTTGATATAACAAATCGCAAGGGGACAAGTAAATATTCGTTATATCAAGTAATTCGTTAAACTAAGGTTTGCTATATTGAGGTGAGGTTGGTTTAAAATTTGTTATATAGAGGTAAAAAAAATAGTTTTATTCACCTCAACATCATGTACTCATCTTGGAATAGCCAACTACTTCTACTTATAAATGATAACGCGTTTTTATCAAACTCAATCACATTAAGGGTCATACTCGTATTGGTGGGAACGTTATAGTATAGAGGTTTGAGTTGACAAATTTTGTTAATAAGAGGTATTTACACATTTTTGATAGTTAAGAATTCGTAATGAAGAGGTTGTTCTAAAAAAATTTAATGTAAAGGTATATTATACATTGATTCTTATGGACAATTCAAGGGGATTACAAAAAAATTTGTTAAATCGAGGAAGTCGTTGTATTGAGGTTCGTTATATCAAGGTTGCACTGTATATTGTTAAATGAAACTAGATTCTAGTGGTCTATCAAATCATAATAACTTCATGGGTCAAGGTACAAGGGCATGAATCTAGGCTCCCGTACTGTTCCGATTACTCGCATTCGTTTTTTTGCCACCAGTAATTCAAGTTACAAACAGAAGACACACAATTTATTGTCAATCATTATTGATGAATGTTTTTATCGGTAAATAAAGCCAAAACCATCAATGAACGTTAAAATAACAGTGGTTCTTGTTGTTGATACAATTTAAGCGAAAAAGTAATAATCTCTGTCTAACAAAAGTATAATATAAGTAATTATCTCTTGTTCATTACAATAAAGGAGTGACAAAATCATTCCAGTGTTCTTTAGTTTAGTGACGTAAAAAAGCGTAACTTCACGCCTGTAATCCCCGAAGAGGTAGGCAGAGGAATGCAGAACACTCCCACGATTCACCGGTTACGTTT
>DWEI01002720.1:0-13853 GCA_018245875.1 Mysoria ambigua | reverse complement strand
ATTTATATGATGTAATAATAATAATAGTAGTTCATTAATAAGCAAAATACTTTGACAGTTTTCTGAGTCTCGTTTTGAAGTCATAAAAATAATAATATCAACCATAAATTAAATTGGTAAATATACTTGTGACGTGGTGACATAATACTAAATGAATTGGTTTTGGAAATTCAAACGAAATAAATAATCGTAGAAATATTTTAATTCATAATGTCTTTATCTAATATATGAATAATCATCATATAAACTGGCTTACTTAACAATAATGTTTAATTTTTTCATTTCTACCACTATTTTTTATTTTAGGACATTTTGACACAAAATTCACACTTTAGTCATCCGCAGTTTTCATTCTATTCAGCAATTGAAAGTGTAATAATGGGTACATTTAAAAATATTAGATCTTACTTTAACATGCATCCGATTTCAATACATCTAGAAATTAAACAGTCGGCTTATTAAATTGAAATCTTACCCTAAGGCACTGGCAGAAATGATTATGCACTAGTACAAAGATTAATGATAAATTATATATAAATCTAAACAGTAAATAACATTCCCTAAAATTATTACTAGTTCACGTCACGCTCAATTTTAAATTCGGAATAAAATAAAAAATAAGAACAAAATAAAAATTCCATGTGGCCATAGACATTAGTGTTTTCAACATTGCAATGGCGCGACTACAGCCCAACATTATTACTTATTTACTTAATAATAATAATTTTAGAAAATAAACTTTATTGATTGATAAAAATATGAATTAAATTTAAATAAAAATATATACATACACAATAATATATAGTCGTCATAAATTTTGATTGCGTGAATTTAAATGTCGGTTTATGTTAACATGGCGTCATTGATTCAGAAGATTTGTGATGTAGAAAGCAGAAAAGAGTTAAAAATTTAGAAAATCACTAAAATTAGACAAAGTATTACATTTTTGTTCGTTGCATACAAAGCAACGACATCTTCAAAGCAAATCATGTTAGCATAAACGTATTTTAATAAACCTATCTTAATAAATTGCTAAATAATTTATCACGTAATTATAACATATAAAATTAAGCTAATGAAATGGATCGAAATTATATTTAAAAAAATATTTCAAGTCTATGACGTGCTTTTTTCAGCTGCTTTAGAGTCTGGACATTTTCAAGGAGGCGTCAAAAACAGGCGACTAATAGTTGCCATATTAAAAAGTCGAAATTTTTCATTGTACGATTTAAAAAAAGAGCTTTGATTCTTAATTCAAAAAATACACAGAGGCGCCAATGAGCTCAGTAGCTACCCTGGCATTTAACACGATCTCATAGGAGTGAAGTCAACAGACCTTGTTTTTTCGGGAACATTGCCTTCACACCGAGTGTTGCAAGTACATATAATGAAATAAATCTGGCACTGGTGCTATTATAATCACAATTTTCTCATACAACGATTCACACTTGCAATTAATCGTATTTTACAAATTAATCACTTTGACATTACAAAAGAAGTACATTGTAAAAGTCAAGATTAAAAAAATTACGGAACTACAATTCACATCCATGTAATGACAAGTCAACAGATTATATCAGTAGAGAAATGCTTGGATTGTTATGTAATAAATACATTTTTATTGTTTATATTAATTATTATTAAATTTTGCCGACTTGCAGGAGTCAAAAACAAATTCCCTCTATCAAAAATGATTTTGTATCAACTACACCTACTATTGTGAGAACTATTTTTCAATGTGAATATCACGTTACAATTATTGAATGAAAGACGATATATATACCAATGCTGACGCACGAGTAAAAAAAAATATAAATAATTTTCCTACAATTTTCCAAAGTAAATATCAGTTCAAATATTTCTTTTTGCTCCTTGATTCACTTACCACGGCTAATCTTATCGCAGTTACACTTCCTATTTTGTTTTTTCTTGTATTAAATCACCGTAATTGATACAAAAAGAAAATGCAGTTTATCAAAGGGCCTTAATGTAAAATACGATGGCAGTGCGACAACAAAGTGGACGCGTACGCACGCTCCGGTACGCGCGGTACGCACCGTTCCGGTACGCGCGGTACGCACGTTCCGGTACGCGCGGTACGCACGTTGCGGAACGCGCGGTACGCACGTTCCGGTACGCGCGGTACGCACGCTCCGGTACGCGCGGTGCGCTCCGCCGAGTGTTCATATTACCACACAAACAACAACTGCGCTCCTATTAAATCTTCGTCATATGTTATTTCTCTTCAAATCCAACCTGTGGGAGATAATTTTGTATTAATTTGAGATAGTTGGTCGTGTTGATTACGTTTGCAAATGCCGATCGGGAGGTTCCGGGTTCCATCCCGGGTCGAACACTACAAAATTTTCTAATTTAGATTTTTTAGTAGTGGCTCGGAGTCTGAATATGTGCCCGATGCATGGCAATAAGTTCACCACCTAGTCCATAGTGGGACGTAAAGGTAACCAGTGAATCGTGGGAATGTTTTGCATTCCTCTGTCTACCCCTTCGGGGATTGCAGGCGTGAAGTTACGTTTTAATTCAAGATAGTTCAACCCTGTAATACATGTGTGTGTTACAGAAAAGAACATTATATCATTCGTCATCGGCAAGGACTGTCCTCTCAGAATGACATGGGCCCTTTATTTATTATTATTATTGTTTATTTCTTAATAAAACCAATTATGCAGTTTACACTGTCATAAACTGTATTGTAATAGCACAACTATGATTGCCGATATTAAACCAAACCAGGGAAATGGTCCTGTCATCTCTGTGTTGAGAAAGTTAACAATATTTCTGATACAACTTTCTGTTATGATGAGACACCTAATACACATTTAGAGATTGATGTTATCACATAATTCTGTAACTCACTTGCAATGGTCCATTCTGTACATCCTTCCCAGACAGATCAGCAATTCGTTCCTGAACAAAACATTTTTGATATTAGTATACTATATTTTCTCTGATTTAACAGAAACCTGTCAAGTTCGAGTGTGGTTGCCCATGCCCTACATAAATAAGTTAACTATTTATATAAAATCTGTTACTCGGAAATGTAGGTGAAAAATAAAGATGAAATGTTTTGATTGTACAGAATTACCGCAGGAGAAGACATAGGGCGAAATTATTAAAATATCAGTTGATTACTCTCATGGTCAGGAGTCTTTTATTCGACTTTATCAGAAAGTTGTCAAGATGTAAGTGTTCAA
Source organism: Mysoria ambigua (assembly GCA_018245875.1). Lineage (NCBI taxonomy): Eukaryota > Metazoa > Arthropoda > Insecta > Lepidoptera > Hesperiidae > Mysoria > Mysoria ambigua. Next base: position 10,638 of record DWEI01002720.1, on the reverse strand, counting down.
GAATGTATGTGTGGTATATACCATGCATACATTTTTTAAAACATCTCGATAACTTTCTGGACATATAATGTTCATCTATTTATATCTTATCCACTTAGAATCTTCAGAGATCACTTGTATACGTCAATGGAACAGTGTCAGAAGGGCCCGACTCAACATGTAGTGGATATTGAGTTGGACCCCTTTGAAAACACTCCTCGACTTAAATCTTATAAATTCAGTATGCGTCTTGCGAGCGGTGCACCTGTGCCAGCCGCTCCGAGTCAGCAAAGCTGTTGCTGTACACAGTGCGCTTCTGCTGCAACTCCTCCTGCAGGCTGTCGATTTTTTTCTGCATCTGTAAAATGCTGCCAATGAGCGTTATTGCTCCAAGATCATGCTCCCCGTCACCGACAAACAGCTTTCACATTATATAAAATCACAGAATGTTCTAGAAACTATACATTATCAACGGAAAGGAGAGCACGTGAAGGACAAATTAAAGCTCAATAACCATAGATTTCGTAGGGTATGCACAGATGGAGAAAAGTTAGGTAACATAGACCTCTAAGAATGTCGCATGGTGACATTTTCTTTGCTTCTCATTTTTTTGTATACATGTATATAATGCAAACACCATGAAGGGCCGGAGACCACATTTAGTTGTACACAGAACAATACACAAACGCATATTCGAATTTCTCGTGTATCACTATTGTACCTCTTCCATGATGGTTGGCAATGATTTTTCAATGCAGGAGTATGCAAACGCCAATGGTTCCTACGTATATAAAAAATGATTATATATTTCGAAAGAGAGCATGTTGTCTGTGGAAAATATGTAACTTGGCACTGGGTGGGAACAGAGTTTCTACCCCGTGAGGTATTTACCGCGCCGTAGTATTTCATATAAAGATAAAACAAATGAATGTCGAATATATATATAATCCTTTCCGTTACGAGCAATTGTATGGGGATCATTAAATACATTAATAGTGAGTGAATGAGTATGAGTGAATAAGTGAGGAAGTGAGGAAGTAAGGAATTAGGAAAAAAGGAAGCGAGGGAGCAAGGGAGCAAGGGGGAAAAGGAGCTATGGATCGAGAGAGTGAGAGAGGGAATTAATGAGTAAGTGTATATGACGAAAAAAATGAGTGAATGGAAGTAAGGTAGTGCGTGACATAGTAAAGTATTGAGTGACTTATTGGGAGGGGAGTGTGAGGAAGTGAGCGAGTGTCTAAGTGAGTGTGTGTGTGACCTGCAGCAGGGTGCGCGCGCGCAGCTCGTCGAGCTCGCGCTGCTTGTCGCGCAGCTGCTGCGCCCAGCGCTGCTCCTCGCGCGACACGTTCTGCTGCAGCCGGCTCAGTTCGCCGTCCTAGAGCACGCGCATTTCGGCTATTTTTAATCTCTCCGTTCCATAGGGAGGTGCATAGAAGGGGTGAGAGGGAAGAGAGAAAAAGAGAGAAAGAGAGAATCGAGTGTAACGGTATTAAAAAGTGAGAATTTATAATAAATTCGGCCGACTCACTGTGGCTTCGATTATTCTCTTGTACTTGTCGACGACGCCCTGCAGGTGCTCGTTCTGCGCGACGAGCTCGCCGAGTCGCTCGTCGCTCTGCGGCTCCTGCGCCGGCGTCGACGCCTTGACGCTCTTCTCCAATTCCTCCGCGAACCGTTTCTTCTCCGCCTCCCTCTCTTGCTGCAACCTTTTTATACTGTCGCTCAATTCTTTTTCGGCCGAGTCTTTATCGCGGAGCTTCTTCTCCATCTGTTCCTGTAGTTGCGTTCTTTCCGCCTCCTTCTCTTGGAGTTTCTTCTCAATCTCCTCTTCTAGCGTTTTCTTCTCCGCCTCTTTTTTCTCCAGCTCCTTCTTTAGGTTATCGGCGAATGCCTGTAGCCAATCGCGGCCGGCGTCGGTGGAAGGTGAGACGGCGGGGCAGGCGGCTCGGAGGATGCTGGCTACCTCTGCGTACTGTGACTCCTGTGCCTTAGCAACCGCTTCCTAATATTACATAGTTCAACGTTATTATCAATAACACAGTTATATTTAAATATATCATTTTATTTATTATTATTACTACAATGCATAACATATATATGCCAAATTATAACATCGAAAATAGTGGATTCAGAGATAGATCTTTGCGGCACTACAAACTATTGAGACAATCTATAGATTCACAGCAGTGCATATAAGGAAAACAGCTAATCATGTCGCAACAAAGCGAAGCCGGCCGAAGAACTAAACATCTAACACATTTCTGACCAGGGTGTATTGCATATTTAAGCACTATTTTCTTTTTGCATAAATCACAATAGAAATTTAGCAGACGGTACATTTTTTTTATCTTTTTCACATAATCACTCCAAGATCTGCGTTAATATAATGTATAATCGCAATAAAACAAAATAGGTACATACAAAATACCAAACCGTCCGATATTCAATTATTTTCCAATCAACATCAGACAGTATTCAATAAGTTAACATTGCTAACTTTAAACGCGGTGACGAGAGGCGATACAGTACGAGCCGCTCGTACGGGCCGCGTGTGATTTATGCAAAAGGGCGGGCGGCGCGGCGCGCGGCGAGGCGGTGAAGCGGACACTTACGGCGACGTCTAGGGCCGGCCTCGCGCTCGCCGCCTTGGCCTGGAGCGCCCTTTCGGCGGACTGTAACGCCTCCATTACCTTCCAGTTTTTAGTACGCAACTCCTGAGTGGTGGGGGTCACAATCAGTAATCGTGTTAGTTGCCACAGGCCTACTGTGTATGTCAATGGTAATTATCATTAGCGAACCCTTCCATCGTCCCGCTGGAGATTGGATGCGGCCATTTTGGCCAAGTGAGGGTTGGCAGATTATATATATACATACATATGTATTTATTTTGCACTTTAGTTACAACTGTGAGTACATTATATGTTAAAGATTAAAATATTTTGAATTTTCCATATTGAACTGTTTTTCACCACTCACTCATTATACTTCGTTAAGTGAATTTCGAAATATAAGGCATTGCACTATTAATTATACTATTACATATAGCGTCAACAGTACAAAGATTGGTATATATATTGCAATATTATACTATCATTGAATTTTTCTTATGGTATTAAGCGTAAATTATATCCTTTGATAATCGACCGCTACTTATTTCAACACCATTCGCCATTAACAAAGTTGGTAGACTTGTGACACAGTAATGAATTCTGTGAGTCAATATAACGATACTCACATTATTCTTCTCCTTATACTGGTCAAGCTGGTGCTGCAGCTGGCTGAGCTGCTCCCGCTGCTCGCCGCTGCTGCGCTGGGCCGCCACCAGCTCGTTGCGCAGCGACTCCACGACGCTCTCGACCTTCGCCAGCTCTGCGGCCTGGATGTTCATTATTGACCTTTTAATGTTGCCACAAGCGAGAAGATCATGGGCCAAAACCCTTTGAGAATGCCTATATCCAGCAATTGAATGAGGCAGACTGGAGATTCGTGTTGTGCGACAGTGTGCGCGTGTCAGTGTCTGTGTGCGTGCGTGCGACAGTGTGCGCGTGACTGTGCGTGTGTGTGCGCACCTTGTGCGCGGGCGGCAGGCCGTTGTGCGCGGGCCGCAGCGCCGCCAGCTCGGCGTCGCGCGCCGCCGCCTCGCGCGCCAGCTGCGGGCCGGACCGGCGTTCGTTACACACGACTGACATTGACCGTTAACGTGACTTAAATTATGGATACTTTCCAATATTCAAATTCTTATACAAGTATCATTGAAGCAAACATAACGTTATACTTTTAAATTTATTATATTTATGGCGAGGTAGTCATATATAACCTTTAAATCGATGTAAGGTTTCAACAAGAGATCGGATCTATTTGTGATCAGTATCAACAAATTGTACACTGTTACCTGCTGAGTCTGTTTCTCCGCCTCCTCCTTCACCTTCTCTAGGTTGCCCTCGGCCGTCTGAGCGCGAGTAGTTAGCTTCTGAACCTCCTCCGTCAGAGCTACAAAAATACATTTTTATTACACAAACAATGTCATTTAAAATGTGTCCCAGGTGTCCCAGAACTCTACTGTACGAAGGCCTACCCGCAACGCGCTCCTGCGCGAGGCGCACGTCCTGCGCCAGGCGCTGCTCGGCGGCCGCGGCGCACTGCCGCTGCTGCTCCAGCTCGGAGTACGCGCGGTTCGCCTCCTGTTACCGGTCCGTTTTAGTTTTATGATATTTTCTTGAAACTATCATCAGTATATTTTATTTCTACATTGTACGATTTAATGTTAATAGGTCTAAATTTAAAAAAAAATCCTAATCATAAATGCTTGTCCTATATATTAAATTTTGTTAACTGGTTACAACTACTGGTTAAAACGTCAAGATTATAGGGTCCTAGAAGTGAACAGTGTTGTATGTCAAACAAAATTGAAGACCAATGTATTGAGCGAAGGTTTTAACGAATGTTAGCTCAGCTAGAGCACACATCGGGGACGCTGCTGATGTCGCAAACATCCGCAGGCGGCGCCGAGCACCGCGCGGTGGCAGCACCTGCAGCTGCTGCGCCAGCTCGGCGGCGTGCTGCTGCGCCGCGTGCAGCTCGCAGCGCGCCTGCCCCGCCTCCAGCGCGCGCGCGCTCAGCTCGCCCTGCAGCGCCGCCAGCTGCGCCACCAGCGCCGCCTCCGCCTGCGCACACACACACACCTCACGGAGATCACCAGGTGCACAACAGTCTCTATCCCAACAGTACTTCCACGCTGCTACTAAACCCATCACTCACGTCATACATGCACGATGATAGACAGTAGCAAGTGACCGATTTAACGAACAAATTATTATCAACTAATTTAAGGATGGTTCAAACTTACTTCAGAAAGTCTCTGGATGTGCATCTCCATTTGCACTCTCTGCGCTTGAGCTTCGGCTTCCCCTGCTAGTTTTGTTTGAAGCTATCAAAAACGGGAAAAGAAAATTATGTTATTTCATATGAATAATACTGCCTTCTTTGGTATTTTTGTAGCTATGGCATGACTTTCTTTAAGGAAGGCATCAAAAAATAATATTTTAAAGCCGACAATGCGCACTGGCTACGACAACCGTTTACCATCAGTTAAAAATGCAATCAAATCGAACAGTACTTGGGTACTTGTGTGTAACTGAAATATGTTTAGTAAAAAAACCATCACAGCTCGAGCGCGGCGGCCGCACGAGGGGCGCAGGCGGGCGTACCAGCGAGTTCTCGTGCGCGAGCGAGGAGCTCTCGTCCACGAGGCGCGCGAGCCGCTTCTGCAGCGTGTTGAGCTCGGCGCGCGCCGCCGCCGCCGCCGCGTCCGCCGCGCGCGCCGCCGCGCCCGCCTTGGCGCGCTCCGCCGCCAGCGCCGCCCTGCGGGGCCGCGCCGCACTACCGTACACTGACTACCCTCTACGCTTTTGTTGCTTAAATCGTCCAGAGATCGATTCATAACATTAATATTACCGGATTGTATGTGCTAGCCGGTTCGCTTAGTTTTGCATTATATGAGTACATATAGTATGTTTCAACCTAAACTTCTGCATGAGCTTTGTGTCAGGTTCTGTGTCAGGTCTAAAGCACTATTCTTACCATGCGTTTTTTTTCTATTTTTTACTTTGCCTTTTACTACTTACCATGTGCCCTGTTACCTCGCATATCTCGAAAATACATATTTCTGAGAAATCCTATACTTCATGCATTTCGAACACATTTCCACTACTTATATCAAATAAAATCTGTAAGTTCTCAATACACAGCCCCAACATATTTGCTCTCTTACGAATATAATTCTAAAAAAAAGTGAACAACACGCTTATAATCCCGAAAGACCATATAATTGTTCATAAATGGCAGTTTGGAGTTATTCACATTATTAATACTAGATGGCGCTGTAAGTCAACGTTCCGAATCGCACAGTTAGTATTTTTTAATGTGACACTTTAATGATAAATCCTATAACATATAACGACACGTACCTGAGCTCCTTCAGCATGTTGTTCGCCCCCTTGTGTGTTTCAATCTCGTCGGCGAGGGCCTTCTCTTTGTCGGCGAGCTGTTTCTTCAGCTTTTGGATGGGATCGTTGGGGCCCTGGTGAAACAGAAATATTTTTTATTGCCTATTTATTATTCAACAAAAGAATCTAGTGATTTTATTATAGCCAACATACGAATGTGTAATGATTACATAATTTACCAACATATATATACAAATACATATATAATATAAATATACACAAATGGACTGCTCGAGTCCGGTGTGCGGCAGTGCAGTCAGTGCAGTGTGCCCACCTCCGTCCACTCGGAGTGCTCGGGCAGCTGGTCGTGCTGCTTGTTGAGCAGCGCGTCGGTGAGGATCTGGATCTCGGTGCGCGACAGCGCCGCCTCGCGCACCACGCGCACCAGCTCGCTCACCACCACGTTGCCGCCCTCGCCCGCTGACACACACCGCGCTATTATTGCTACGCGCACTCGGGGTGGAGACCACCCGTGTTACTTCGTGATGGTGCATGATGACGAGAATGGTGGTGGCCTTGAATGTGGTGATCGCTGATGCTGATTATGTGTTATGACTGTGATGGAGTTGATGATAGTTACGGTAATGATGATCACACTAAGTGTACGGTACCCATAAGCGACAGCACATTGGGCTCTGCTTTCTTCTTCTTGCTCTTGCCGCCGGGAGGGGACGGCGCGGGCGCGGCCGCGGGGGCGGGGACGGGGGCGGGCGCGGTGGCCGGCGCCAGCGCCAACTTCAGCAGCTTGTCAGTCGTCAGCTCGCTGGGCTGCGGCACGTTCAGCGGCGGCACCACTTCCTCTTCCTCCTTCTCCTTTTCTTTCTCCTTTTCCTTATCCTTCTTCGTCTCTTCCGCAGCGGGTTTCTTTTCTACTTTCTTCACTGTTTTTGAAATTGTTATTTTATTTTAAATCGAGGGCCTTATTTGATGACATGATAAAAATATTAATGAATTCATGCTTTTGTTGATATTGTTGTAGATTAATTGCAGAGTCAATTCGTGCTACAAAAGTTAGAGACAAAGTAGCGAAATTAATTTTTGAAAGAATGGCTGGAGTTTTTGCACTTGATGCTTTCTGCTTAATTCGTAAGAGACCCGGCGTGATCAAATAATAATATTATACAAATATGAGTGTTGTATATAATACGACCTGATATAATATATATGAGTGATATATATTGAATATTACCTTTCCGTTGTTCCTTGGATGGTTCTGCATTGTGTTGCCTTTCCCTTGACCCTTCGTCCTTCGCCGGCTCCGGGGTAGGTTGCTTCGGCTGCGCCTTGCCACCCTTGGTCGACTTAGCTGCCTTAATTTCCTTCTTCTCAGTAACATCCTCTTTCTTCTCTACTGACTGTTTATTTAAAAAAAAACATCAGCGTTGACAGAAGCTAAATTTATTTTGAGTGATACTACTGATGAATATATATTTATTGTTCATCAACCTGCATAATTAAAATGATGATTAAATAAATAAATAAATAAATAAAATGATAGAGAATATATTTAAAGAAATTAAACTGAATTATAAATCTTATAATATATCCACTGTATAATTATAGATACGATTGTTACTTTATATATCAGTCCGTTCAGTTTAGATGTTGAGACCGCTGATGTTATTTTGTTAGATATCAACGAAGATATTTTAAATTATAAAGTAACCTCACGCCTATAATCCCCGCAGGGGTAGACAGAGGAAAGGATATTCTCGCGGTCGAAACTGTAATGGCGCGAGAGTCAGTCAATTGTTTATATTAAAATATCCTTTAGAACCATAAAACATTAAAGTAACTGGAATTCTAATAAAAATATATATTTTATTTCCTTTTACCCAGTGAAGCGAGCGAATAATATAGCCAATATAAAATGATAGAAGAACAAGCGAAATTTTATTACCTTTTAAAGCGTTAAAAATGAATGGTACCATGTTCAAAATAATAAGAAAAAGGTGGAAGTTTTAAATGTTAGCTACGTCATACCATATGCAAGCGAATAATGAAAATACAGAGACCTGCATGCATTCGATCGTTCATTGATTATTATTATAGGATGCGTCATTAATACATTAAAAAAAACTGCACATTACTATACAAACACTAAAGTACACACATTTTAATGATTACGAACTACATTAATCATTAACACGTTGACCGAGTCCATATAACAGTATGGAGTTAGACGTTAAATTAATTTCATTAAACATCGCGGTCTCGCGTAAGATGGCGGCGATGTCGCGCGTTCAACTCACTTTTTCGCCGACAAGTGCCGAGTGCAATAACTCGAAGTCGTCCTTTGGTTGCATCTCTTCGAAATGATTGGACACAGTGCTCTCGCACGGCGCGGCCAGCGCGCCCGGATCACTAACGCAACTTGGATCCTCTTTATTTAACAATATCGGCTTTACTTTCGCATCTTTCCCGCGCTTTCTTATCTGTGCACAAGAGTAACGGAACTTGCTTTACGAACTTAACCGAACATGCCTTTCACTGGATGTACGATGTGGAATTATACAATGTATTTGATGATGCAGTGGAAAATAATTTATTACTGTTATTTACCATTATTATTATTTACTCATGTTCCATGAAATCTGATATTGGGTTAATTCTAAGAACATTGTGTATCAATTAAAATGTATTACCCTTTAAACAACAGACTCTCTTACTGCTGAATATCTATATAATTAGAAAAAAAAAACGTAACATCATGCCTGTAACCCGAAGAGGCAGACAGAGAAATTTATTAGTACACTCCAAGTTTCACCAATTACGTGTACAGCCCAATTTGTAATAGATGGTGAATATATTTTCCTTACACTACACCAGGTACCTTTTTAGACTCCCAGCTACTACAGAAAATTTAAATTAGAAAAATCAAATAGTCTGCTAAGGGATTGGAACCCAGCACCTCCAGATCGGTAGTCGCGCTTGCAGCCAACACGACCCACGAGGATGTCAAATTAGAAACATCAATATAATACGTAGCTACGAAATTAATATACTCATGAACTCGATAATAAATCGAATATACCATCAGCATATTTCCACTCATGATATACCATTTAATTTAATTTTGTGATTTTAAAACGGACTCGCAAGTGTTCTCAAGGGCAAATGAACTTGACACGAGCCTCGTCTCCGCTGACCTTCAACAACAGTTGACATGTCACACTATTACGAGCACAAATCGAACATCGTGCATTTTTTATGACTTGTTGACCGTTTTTAATGCACTCCAAATTGACACGTATACACGCCGGCTAATAAAAGTCGACAAGTTCCATTTTCGCTTGAACTTCCATGTTTATAAAATTTATTTGCAATAGCTTCTCCAGAATGTTCCATTGATCGAACGGCGGCGTACAGATCAATAATGTTCTCGTAATCATGCTCATTTATTATCAACTGACAAACATTGTGTACGTGAAAATAAAATATTATCTGCATCGCACCGACCATGTTGTTATATGTTTAATTCTTTTTTTAAATGTTTACCGATAAGACCGCATTTATGCATGTTGCTGAGTATTTTAATATACATTAAGATAAAAACCCTTCACTTAAATATTTCTATATGACCATTAACATTTATACGTTTAGATAGGTATATGATTTGTTTACCAGGATTAGTACTACCAAACGGAAATGTAAAAATGGTTTTCCCTGCCCACCCCACGATTTTATAATAATAATGTGGCAGAACGAGGAGCTATAGGACAAAGACAGACAAACCTCTATTTGATTACAAAACCTCTAACTCTGTAGTGCTAAACTGAAGTTTATTTTACAATAATAAACATGCTATAACTCTCTTCAGGCACAAGATAGAACATACTAAAGTAACAATTATTGGATCCCTTATCAATTTTGTATTTGCATTTGTTATCTGAGGGAGCAGCGATCGTCTGGCCCCACAGAGATGTGCACTGACTTATGATTTCACAATGTCACTCGTGTGAAACGGAACATGTGTTGAATCTTTGAGAGAATTATTACATTATATCATTCAAATCTAGCCCTATATAAAATTTATAATAATATAACATCACACTTGCATTTTTCCAAATGAGAGGTAGACGAGTGTAGTACTACCAATTTTCACTAGTTGTTCTATGAAATAGGGAAATATTCTAATAAAAAGCATAATTTTATAATGATAGTATCATCAACCCTTACAATGTGTGAAATATTCAACATAAATGATGGTGAATATTGTATAACTTGTATTGTAATTTTGAATATCTTATTTTAAGAATGTCTAAGTGAGAAATGAACTTCAACCTGTGAACCTGGCATCATAGAAGATATTATTTGACATTGTTAAATACATTCTAGCTGGATGCAATATTATAAGGTCAGATACCAAAGTAAAATAATACCAGCCATTAAACTGTGTTCTAATTTTAAATATATCCAATCGTGACTAGTCCTTCAATTGTTAATACAAATGGGTCCTAGTAATAAGAATTTTCCTTTGCATCTCATTTTGTTGTTTGCCCAAAAAGAAATTAACATACTTCGAAAATATATGCAGACAGACAATTTACGTCATAATTTGCATCAAATTTACATCACACCTGAGTAAACATGTTTATAACTTATACCATTGAATACAATATCTACAACTGTATATTATACAAAAATTTATAAA
>DWEI01002719.1:0-13856 GCA_018245875.1 Mysoria ambigua | reverse complement strand
TTCGCATAAGCGCACATTTCGACAAAACGGAGCGTCGTAAGTACTGATGCCTTGAAAGACGAGAGTGTCTCCATAATCCGTTGAAGAAACGAATCCATCAGTCCTAAGCCCTTGCTACGACTTGCCATACGAGTATCCGTCGTAGAGATAGCAGCGGCGTGTTTGCTTACGTAGCGTGAAAAAAATAATCTTTTAAAAAAATAATAAGACGTTCTGAACATCATCGTTAGTAACATCCACGATTAGATCCTGAAATATATCTCTCAATAGGATATAGAAAAATAAAGTTGAATAGACATTTAGATCTGAAACTTAGCATTAGAATATTAGTGATATGCTAGATAATACTTCGTCTGCTTAAACATAGTTACATGGTCTGCAGGGTATGGTCAGCAGCTTAGACGGCGTGTTGTACGACCCCAGCCTGAATGTCTATCGTGGGGAATATATACACATAGCTTTTAGGGGGCTGATGACACTCGCATCAAATAGGCAAAACCCTCAAATAAATTGGATAATCAATTACCTTGCGTTCGGTGTTCATCACATAATGATTAATATAAAGGTTTTAATCTATCAAAATATATTACCCGTAAATATTATATACATTTAAAAATTTAATAACATTTCTATGTCGCCTCTACGCCGGCTACAGAAGTTGGTGTTTCTTCCCGCTTTAAAACAGTATTAAAATTGTTGACGTCGTTATAATCTGACTTTAATACTTTTTAAATGAGATTTTATATGCAATCCGACGAAAATAGAATATGCGTGGAGGAATTTTTTTATATTCCAGCATCAGTATCACGTTGTAAATAGGAACCCTACTAGAATGTAATAAATAAAGTAGGAATCCTATTAGGATATGATATAAAATAATCATCCCATTCGATTCATTAAACGTGGTAATCGTATGTACTAAACTTCTCTTTCTCTTCTTGGGAGATTATCGACATCGACCCTTCTATCGTTCCACTGCTGGAACATGGGTCTCCTCGGGTGCGGAAGTGCGGGTTGGCAGACTTCACACATCTTAGAGAACCTTTTTTTTTTGAGAACTCCAACGTGTGCAGGTTACCTCACGATGTTTTCCATCGCCGTTATAGCAAGTGATATCGAAACTTAAAACGCACATTTTTATGAGGTGCGCGCCAGGGATTTGAACCCGGTCTCCCGGAGTGAGAGGTCGAATTTCAAACCACTAGGCTGCTTATCTATCACAGCTTCGGGGGGAGATTATAGGCGCGATGTAATGTAAAAATTGCTTTCACCTTCAATATACCATGTACTTAAAGTCTTAAAGAAATAGTTCGTAATGTACTGCACGTTTTATGTATTACATGAACCCTATATTGTGTGAGCGAGTGGCGTTATTTAAAATATAGTAGCCATCTCTGCCTGAAATACTGAATCCGAATCGGTAATTTATCGAACAATTTCATGAATCATGCATGCACTGTGTGTGGCGTTAATACTAGACGAGCTTTTATAGGCGAATAGCTAAATTATACTAGAGCAAGTAGGCGTATATTAATGTAGACCACATTGACTAGAAAACATATATTATAATATATACAGAACATACATTATACACATAATATAAATATGTGTTATAAAATAAGTGGAATATCTAAATATAACTTGTATTTATGACATATAGAAAAGTTATTAAATTTATTATTTGTATTATTTTGAATTATTATTTGTATTATATTGTATTAAACAATAGATGGATTGAAGTACTATTGCATTTTGTTGTAGTTAAACCAAAAGTTGCAGTAATATTATAAAGTAATGGACTTAGTATAAAAAAATAATTGTAACAATAAAAATACATTAAAAACTTTGTATAATAACATAAATAAATGCTCTTATAATAGATATGACAAATGATTTTTACCTCTTTTTCTGACCATATTTACGTATGTATAATAAATAGACTTTAAACTTGTAATAGATTTTGTTGCTGCTAACACTTGGTGTTTCTTTCATTACGACCCGCCAACTTAATTAATAATTTACTAATTTTAATATCCTAGTTCAACAATCAGCATAATTGCAATAAGCGCGTGGTGCGAGCGAAAAGTAAATGAAAATTGAATACACTAAGAACTCAGATATTTCACAAACATGTTATGTAATTTTAATAATATAGTGAATAGTCCGTAAGATTAAAAGTTACGATCGTCAAAAATACTCATCAAGTAATTTTTATATGAAGATCACGCGTATGAGATGTACATAATATTTCGAATTTGAAGTTGTATGTTAACGCAATAAATGCATGCTCATAACCTATACGCAAAGAACATAAAGAAATTGAATTAAGGTATTAAAAACCCGTAATACTATTTTATCAACCTTGTTACGTAAGGAATTTGATTTTTAAGAGGGATTTGCTCATTTTCATGTTAATCGTATACGAGGAAAATAAATGAATTTGTACTCTTTTAACTCACGCAGTTATAAATGTTAATTGTTAAATTCACATAATTAAATAAAATTTATCGTTGGAGGTATTTTATAAACAAAATAATTATTACACGTTCTGAATTTCCATTATAAAAAGGAAAAGCTTCCACCGAAAGCATCTTTTACGAGCATGTAAAGAATCTTGAAATCCGCCTTAAGCTTCAAACTGTTCCTCTAAAGGTGCCCTAAAAAGCAGATAAGTTGAAGCGTGCTCAAAACTTTCTACAGTTTATTCATCATGAAACCCTTTTTAACTCTCTTTAAATATTTTTATTTTGAAATTTCAAACGAACAAATAACTTTCATATGCAGAACATTCTGTCATACATTCTATAGAAACATTGAGGGTTTATTATATTTCGAATTAAAAGTATTTACCTCAATGGCACTGTCAAATATTATCAATTAAAATATATCATACCGATTCCGTTTAATCCAGTGGAATAGAAAACCAATTTCAACAAATATAACACGTCTTATAAATAAACAAGAAAAAAATCACTTAGAAGATTATGAAAAAGGAGGTTATTCAAAATTCGAATCGAGCGCGCTAGCCGTTCGAGATAAGGCGGACGCGAGCGGTCCCGTCAGCGTCTGGGCGGATACTGCCTCTGCCGCAGGAGCCTGCGTCACAGATACTGGACCTCGACACCTTTTACAAAACCCTAATTAATAACCGAGGGTGACGTGAACACTCTGTCAAATCTTCCGCAATAAGCACTCCTTGGAGTTGATCCTTCTGCAGCGTTGATGGCAATCATTACTCATACTTTATCTCTAGAGAATTTGACTTTTCGTAACGCATAGTGTATTCTATGTAACAAAATAACAAATGAGTTAATGTTTATGAAGCCACAAGCATAAACCTTGCTTGATTTCCAAAGAAAAAATACAATATAAGAGATGTGACAATAAATCAGATTACGGCTTCAGTCCGTCCACATAATATTATTTAAACTTTTGTCGAATTTTGTATACGAATTTATTGAGTTAGGCGTTAATACAGATATAAACTGAAAAAAACATTAAATAATTAGTCGTTTCTCGTTTGTATCTCGTGAAATATATAAAATTATAGATAATCAGAATTCACTAGATGACATACATAGTGGGACTACTATAGTATAGTGATTTATACTACATAGTGGGACGTAAACGTAACCAGCGAATCGTGGGAATGTTCTGCATTCCTCTGCCTACCCCTTCGGGGATTACAGGCGTGAAGTTACGTCACGTTAACTAGATGACTATATGTTATTTACATATCATTAAGAATCAACTAAATATTGTTAATTTATAGTTAAATCGTTTTATTTGAAAAGTTTTCAAAGGTACTATGAACCTCAACCGGGGATTTAAATGATGGTACCTACTAGATTTCAATTCTACTTTCACAGCGACTGGTTCGCGCGTAATTGTATCATAATTAATAATCATTTTTAATAAGATACATAAGATTTTAATGACAACATAACTCTCGTCTTATAAATTATGATTGAATTTGTAGTGTCAACGACATTTTCATATGATGGTCCGCAGCTAATGGTCCGCAGTAGCGTCCTCGTTACTCCTCTTTTTAAATTTTTCACAGTAAACAGCCAACATTATTAATCACCAGTAACAAAAACGTCACTATGAATGTTATTTTATTTGGACTAATAACTGTACTACATAGTATTATTTCTTAAAATTACTAATATTATATATAATTTTATTAAATATACAAATTTAATATTTAATATATCTAACACGTGCATTAATATTAAAAATCCTTTAATAATCCTTTAATCCTTTAATAAATATTAAATCAGGCACTATGTACATATAGGTACTCAGAGCTCTTTATAGTTACTTTTAGCCTTGTTCATTAATTTTTCAATTTCCTGAATGTGCTAATATTGTTCTTACTGATCAATTTACAAAATTCATACTTTTTTACTGTTTCGTATTTTGTATCAAATGTTCAATATTTATAAACTACTTCAATTTTATCGCTCAAGTTGAGTAAAACCACGAAAAATGTACTTCATTTTTATTTCTGACGAAACAAACTTCGCTTACTTGATTACTGTATTTATCAATTATGAGTGTCAGAATTAAAAAAATAAGTGCCTGATTTTTCCCAGTAACACTCATACAAGACTTGTGTGCGTGTGTGTGTACGGGTGCATGTGCGTGCGCGTGTGTGTGTGCATGTGCGTGCCCGTGTGTGTGTGCATGTGCGTGCGCGTAACCGTGCGTGTGTGCGTGCATACGGGCGTGTATATGTATGCATATATTTTTATATTCGTCATTTGATACAAAGCCGCATGCCAGTACTAGTGTATAACATAAGAAAATTAGCTCCATTTGTCAACAAAAACAAAATTTTTATCTCAGAATAGATTTTTTATTGAACGAGATTTTTAAGATACGATTACATGATGTCTGTGCACTGAGTGTTTTTCCCTAGGGAAACTGCGTTCTGTATTGTGGTTTCCATAATTTTATGATTTTGTACATATCTAAACATATCTAAACTGCGAACCATTACCAGAAAATCTAAATTAGAAAATTTTGTAGTGTTCGACCTAGGAATCCAACCCTTCAGATCACACGACCAACGAGGCAGTCATAGGCATTTTATAATACTATACATAAAATTAAATATCAGTATTTGTTTTGTTTACAGTATATTACATTTTTAATATGACGATTTGGTATAACATGAAATTTTAAAATCTAACTGATATGATTGATATTAAAGCTAGTATAAATAAATGTTAAGGTTAGACAGTCGGGCAAAGTATTACTGGATTTATCCATTTTAAGATGTCTAATACTAGCATGGAGTTAGATAGGATATGTCAATTCCCTCCCACCCACATGAGAACCCAGATGAACTGAGAATGTACACTCTCCTCAACCCACCTTTGCAGGGGACATAAACGAGATAATATACTTATTATGTTATATATAAATAAGGTCCACAAATACCGTTGTATAAATTCACACAAATAAAAGCCATTTCTAGTCGGTATAGTGTCTTAAAACCGTCCGTCCGTCGCTAAATGTCTTATCATCGTGCATCAAGAGAATATATCGCTGCTTTCCGATTCAAAGCTTGTTTTGCTATACAACAGATGATGCGAGGATTCATCATAGTATTACATTTGTATTGAAGAAGTCAAATGTATAAATAATACACATACTTTATTATGTACTAAGGTATTAGAGAGTACCTAATATAAATGATCCTTAACGTCTTAGACCTGACGTGCTTGTTCTGCATTCATTATCGCCAGTATCTGATCGATGAGGTCGATTCAGTCTTCGTCTTTCGCGACGCTTGCATCCAACATCTTCTGGAATTCTTTATATTTGGAACTATTGATCGCGCCCTTTAACATTTATATACCAACTCTCTTTCACGCTAAGAGTCTTTCTTACACGTGTACTATAAAATGCACATAATATATGATCATACATTTCAACTGAACGAGATAAAGGATAGCTTGATCCAAAGATAGCTAGATATCTTAATCTAAAACTATAAACGTAAATGTTTGTAGAGCAAGAACACATTTTGTTATGTCTATATGTTTGACTGCCTCGTTGGTAGACTTGGTTGCAAGTGCGACTGCCCGGAGGTCCTGGGTTCAAATCTCGGGTCAGGCACTAATAAATTTTAATTTAGTGATTCGGAATCGGCTCGCCACCTGTCCCATAGTAGAACGTAAAGGTAACTGGTGAAACGAGGGAGTGTTTTGTATTCCTCTGACTAACTCCTCGAGTATTATAGGTGTGAAACTACGTTGTAGTCTAATAATACTTACACGTTAATCATATAGAACATTCTAGATAGATCAGTTTGGACGAACGTATTACCTAACTCACTTTTTTTTTCATAAGCAATAACCGCAAAAAGTGAAATGAAAGTATTACGAAAACTGCACCGTCACCGTAATATCACACCTGTAATCTTCGATAAAGGTGACAGAGGAGTATAGTACATTTGCCACATTTTACCAGTTACGTTTATGCCCCACTACAGATAATGGGGAAAGCCTATTGCCGAACTACAGTATGTTATCAAACTATTGCATTTCAGTCGCTGTAAAGTTTTATAACTTTCCCTAAATCGCAGCAAGTTCAAATAGTATTACGTCACCAGTTATCAGTGTCTAGCTATAGGGGTATTAAAACAAGACGAACTGGTTAATATTCGTGACACCACTTAAACTACATTAACACGCTTAATCTTCCTGATTCATAACACGCCAAGATTGATAGCAGAACCCTTGGGAATTTACAGTATGGGTCTTGGCTGAAGTAATTAAAGTAAGCTTAGCTATAGTGTCAACATGTCACAGCGTAGAAATTTCAGTGTGATCAATTCGCAGTAATCTGCTGTTCGGTTAAATGCATGAGCACGTTTTGTTTACTGTTGGGTTAGACCAAGGTCTTACTTTTATTAATTAACCTTAGGTTAGACTTATATCCAGTCCACCATTTTCCAATTATTTATAACAACCTATACTAAGGACAGAAACGTGATTCAGAATAGATTAATCTCATTTTGCAGGCTCTAAACGCGAATCGTAACCTGCTCTCCTTTCCTTATAAAATTATATATACGTTAACATTAAATGTTACTCGAAGCAACTGAAAGAAAACATCACAAGGAAATCTGCACAAATCCGATTTCTTTAGGTAGTTTGTCAAGGTGTATCAGTAAATATCGACCCATACTTTACTAGCATTTATGTTCCTTTTATCATTTCACAGCTAGAACGTGGTTTCTTATCAGGATGAAACGATGGATAATATTCCTACGCTGACCAAATACAGGTTTGCCGACTTCACGCACCTCAGATATTTTTTTTGTCCAGCATAAAAGACCCTTAACTTTTTTAGTTTGAAAATCATCATCAAACAGTTATAATAATTATTATAATAAGTCACTTATGTATTTTTTGTGCTATATCAAGCCAATAGAATAATATCGTTAATATAGAGTTCCACACTGAATACGGATTTATAACTTTATATATGCAGTTTCCAATAAAAATATTGTGGATCAAGCACGTGCGTGTAAAATTTGCATGCGCATCCGCATAAAATGAAAACCCGCATATGCGTTCAAAAACGTGCATCACTTATAGGATTGTGAAATGGAAGGGATTAATGGACTAGTTTCCGACGGTTACAAGCTTTTTGGAAAAAAAAATGCCAAAAATTTGTTTGTGAAGTTTTATGTAAATCGTAAGACATTATCGTTGTATTTCAATGATAAATGTACTTATGCCTGATGTTGCGTTATTCAAAGTTTAATACTCATCAAGCAGTAACGATTAAAATAACGTCGAAATAAATGCAAATAAAATACGAAAGATTCTATTTCAATGGATAGAAATAACGCGAGTTATGAGAGATTTACAAAATTATTCGGAAAAACGGATAGTTATTTATATCTCTAATAAATCATATCTGGCCAGTGTAATTGGTGCTCTTGGTGGAATGTTATCATCGTACAAACCAGGAGTCTAAGCTTCGAGTACCGGCTTCCCTTTGCCTTCGCGTACGTAATGAACTTCGAGAGATTTATTGACAGGCGGTGTTAATATTATTTACCTTTATTGCTACTGTTATTTAAAGCGATAACTGTATCAATGTATATTTGTATTTTTATTTCTGTGGTATATAGTTACACTTAGTCTCTTACGCGGCAGGCAGAGAGCACAGACATTTACACATACCTACTCTCGAAGATTACATGTTTATTCCACATTCTTATCGCTTTCCTCATCCTATGTATTCGAATACTCGAATACTCACATTAAGTCTTCTATAAATTTAAACATAATTTTAGGTGTAAAGAAAATGAAATTTTAGGTATATACAATATACAGTATACATATCGGTTTGTGTGGTACATATAACCGAATGGCGACTGGTATTCTTACTCATTACTAGGTCTGGAATAGAATACCAAAAATTTACGTGCAGCCACTAAGCGAGTACCAAAGAACTGGTGTTGTTTTAATAAACATATTATTGTCATTTGTCTACACTAAACCATGCAACTATAGTTGCTGTGACTTTTTATGAAGTAACTGGACACAAGCACATGTATTACGTACGTATTATATATAAAATTATGGCCCTACTTTCAAAATAGCATGCTGTCGGATTTAATATAAATCTGCCTCTGCACACCAGAACAAAATTAGAATCAATTTGTGAATTCATTTTGGAGACTAGTACTAAAAACAGTGTTTTTAGTAGACGAACAATATGTGCAATTATATTCATAATATTATTAACAACCCCACGTAACAAATAGCCTGTAATTCCTGAAGAGGTAGCCAGAGAACTGCCATGCTCTCTTACCTTTTACCAGTAACTTTATAGATTCACTTATATCTACCAAATAGTGGTAAGTCTATTGCCAACGAACTAACGACTCTACAATCCATATAAATATGTACATTATACTGTTACATTATAAGACAAGAGTTATTCAACACATAATTATTAAATAATACTTATATAACACAGAATATATTTCACTTCGTTGTTACACGAGGTCCCAGGTTGTGTAACTGAATTTTCACCACGCCTCTCTCGGATCGCTTTATAAAAGTTGTGTTCATAAATAATGTACCAATTTAACCTGACTGTGAAGTATTATCGCGAGGAGGATTATACAATTCAAATGAGAGCGTTCGGTGAATGGGAAAGATAATGACGTCATTATGCCTACCAGCGAGACGCCCTGAAATAATGTGTATTCAAATGTACGTTCGTTATTTCATCGATTATAATATGTGCATTATTCACTAAAATGCAAGTAACAATAACAATAACAATATTAAACTAATATAACTAAATCTAATAAAACACAAGTAGTTACACTAGTCGCAAGAATATCGCTAGTAATGATATAGCGAAATATGATATCATGATCGCGCTCTTCGCGAGCTTATATTAAAAAGATTCGTAGCTCGCAAACTAGCGATGCGAATAGGCTGCATTTGCGAAATTGAACTGTTTCATTTTATTATGTTTTCGTTGGCATCGTCATATGCCGGCGAATCTGCGTTTCGTTGGACGCGGCCCGTGGAACGTTTCAGGCCGAATCTGTACTTAATTAATTTGCTATTTCATCGTATGACTGTTGTTGTTATAAATATCTTTAGCTTGTATATGAACCTGCATGGCATTAATCTAAGAATTTCGATGATTAATGCTACGCCATCCATTCGGTTCATAACTCTCAATATTTTATTTGTGATGTAGCAGTCGAATAGCGTTATTTCTGTACCGGTTTGTTTGTTCATATGCCACGCAAATAACACTACCTACATTTATACTAACAAAAGACACCAATGATGCAATCAAATCTAATAACACGATGTACGAGGTAAAACTTTGTCGACATTAAGTTAAATTTCATGTGCCGTGGAACAATATTAAAAAGAGGTAGACCAATTTTCAGAAGACTACCGCGTTGTTTGAGTTGTTGCGAGTGCGACCGCTGATCGAGAGGTCGTAGGTTCAAATCCCGGATCCGGGTACTATGGAATTTTTTTAACTAGAATTTTTAGTTAAAATTTCCTTTAGTGGCTCGGAGTCTGCATGTATGCCCGGTGTATCCTCTCGCAATTTCATTGTGGAACGTAACAAAACCGCGCAACGTGTTTGTGTACCACACGCCTCTGCTTACCCCTTCGGGGACGACTGGCGTGTTGTTACTTACGAGTATACATGTGCTGACCATATTTAAATCCCGTTGTCTAGTTATCCCACATAGCTGGTCGTATACGAGCTGTTACAAGACTGTAATCACAATGTATTATTAGTGAAACAAGACAATGAATGTCATTGATGGGATAGAATTGAACATGAAATTGATATCGAATATCAATGATTGAAAGTAAAATTAAGAAGTTACATCACTCAAACAAATTGATAAAACTATCTTGCAAACCGGCCCACGGATATAAGGAAGAGTTTATTTAAAAATGTAGAATAAAAGGACTACGGGAGCCGCCGCGTCGAAAAGGAGCACTCTTGTTGCGGACGATAAGATTATAATAGCTTAAGTGAAACGAATACATCCTTGAGCTGTACTCGTCTTTTCAGTTTCACGTATAAATAAAACTTCACGCCCATAATCCCCACAGAGGTAGGCATGTTATTAACAATATATAAAGTCATTAATGAAAAATCAAATTGCTGGGGACATATAAAAATACGGCAAAAGTATAGCAGATACGTTGAAACTAGTTGATGAAATTCAGATAATTTACAATACATTTTTTACAATATTATATTTCAGTACGGACACTTTTTTATTCGGAAATGACCCCTGTTCACCAATGGGACCAATTGATCACTGTAGTACATTTTGTTAGTATTTTGAAGCCAAAAGGGCAACACAGCCACTAATTAACTCTCAAAGAGTGTTAGTTCTTTGTGAATTACAAATTAATAATTGAATTTTGACTTTGGCTTTAAACACTTTCATTCTGCAATCTGAATTGGTAATCTACAAGATTACTTAATTATTTTTCACTTTATGAAACTGTTAGTTAATTTAGTGATGTAATATAGAATTGTCACAAAAAAATAAAACTTGACTGCACCTATAATATTATTATTGTAAGTAGATAAGGGGCAGGCAGCGCAAAATATTTTTATTGTCAAAGACTTTATGGTCACTTTGTAACGCTGATAATTTTTTAACAAATACTTTGTAATACTTTTTTGCCTTATATAGTTAGTTTATTAATACGTTCTCGGCGCTTGCGTGAAACTAAATTACAAAGTTTGTTCTAATCGTGTTTTCCGAACTAACTAACAAAGTAAAGCTTTAGCGAACTTATAATAATTTACCTAACTAGAGCAATAATAAAACACATATCGTGTCATATATTATTATAATTACACCATCATATCAGATGGGTTATGGGTTAAGTAAAGAGTACCAATTGCTAGCGTACAGATAATATAAATGTTCAACAATCGTTCATACTTTTAAAAGTCTATAGCAACTTCATAACAAAATACAAACATACATAAATTCACTTGGCACTTGTGATAAATGCTGAATATTAAAAAGTTAGTGGGCACAGACGGCGACTGTAAAGAGTTTGAATACTCGGCAGGAAACAAACTTGCAACATTTTTCTTACTTTATTGGAGCGGTCACGGGTATAACGGAGCGCGGGACAACAAATGTATGCGGCTAAATAACGATCGATGGCTGGATTCGGGAAAGCTTTGTGCGCGCGTAGTTCCCTCGTGTATGCATTAAAGCATTTATAATGACGATTACATTAGTTCTTTTTGTGAATTTCTAGAACATTTCGTGAAATTATCCTTTCTACGTAATATAGTCCAGTGTAATCTTCTGTCCATCTGTAATCTCCGATGTCGTCTCATTTCCACCGTAACTAGTAGGACATAAAGTAATTGAAATTTTTATAATAAAAAAATAAGTACATTATGTTATTATTATGTATCGTTGGTCGAGTCGCTGCAAGTGCGGTTGTCGAAATAGAGATAGGAACTGGGTTCAAATCCAGTATCGGGTACCTGTGGATTTTTCTAACTTGGCATTTCTAGTAATGGCTCAGAAAGTAGCCTTGTTTCCGATGTATGACAATAGGCTCAGCTCCATAGAAGTAATTGCTTACCTATTTGGGAATTTAAGCTTTAATGTTACGTTTTTATGATATTTGTTAAAATGTACTACTATATTATGTAATGTGTTTATGAAAAAATATACGTACCGCATCACTCTGTCAGCGCAAATAGGGTAAGTCTGCGCCGATGTTGACAGCGCACGAGTTGCTGGCTTCTATCCGTAGTCCCGAGAACTGAAAAAGTCGCCTCGTTGCTACTGGCTATTTGACACCGTAACGTGCTAAGAGATATGCTACTTTCTTGCTATACGTTGAAGCGTTGAATGATTGTTAAAATATAAAAGTGAATAAAACTTCTACGCAGAAGAAGCCAGGTTATTCAAGTCTATCGAAATGAGAGGATAAAATTTACATTTACATTTTCCTTTCATCACTTTTACATATATCTCAAGTTAATCATTAATGGAATTCAGACACAAATTATCAACCTTTCACTTTTCGGTTCATTCTTAACTAAAGTTTCTCTACTAAAAGAAAATAATGAAAGCTTCATGAAATAATTTGCAATCCGACATTTTTGGCATTATACCCTTTCTTTTGTTTTGAAAAACTAATTAAAACAGTGACTTATCAAGATTTCAACTCATATAAGATGATAAATGATGCCATAACTTAAAACTATTCTCCAAGATGAGATTCTTCAGTTTATATTTAATTTTGTAGTCTTCAATTCCACAGAGGAAACGTAAAGATTTACTTTTTTAGACTATTTTATTGGAACCTTGCCAGACTAGCTCAAATCTAATAGATAGACCTACAATTTAAGAGTATTAAAACTCTAGGTCACAGATACAAATTGGAAGATTAAAAGAGCATAAAACTAGCTCCCGAAGCGACCAATCAGCTTTCAATCGTATTTCGCGACAAAATGACAGCCCTTTATAAATTAAGCCGAGAAATTAGCGCTCAGGTCTCTATACTCGCCAGACTTGCTTCTTAAACATTTAACAATCTCTTTCCACGCGCACATCGACTTTGAATGCTTCTAAGTCACCCATAACTGGGTATCGAACTTATCTGGTCAAGATAGAGAGACTTGGTTTCCCTAGGAACCTACATCCATCAGTATTCGTATGATTAATTATTCTCATTAATAGTCAAATTACTATCAAGTAACACGAATAGCCATCTAGCATTCAATTAAGACTTCGATGATTTTATTTTCACGTCATCGAATACAATATAAGTATACAAAAACCATAAAATACGCTCTTGATTACCGAAGAACCTTCTGGAATATTCATTGTCTCAGATAAGGGTCCTTTCGTACTTGTTCTAAATAAGCGTCTGGATTCTTCTAATCACGCCGCTTAATTTCAGAGCCATTTTTGAACATAGTTTAGGTTCTAAGGATTCAAGCACAATTTTTCGACAACTCATTTATACATATATTAATGCATATTATACAGCATACTTATGACATCATTTTATTTAAATTATGAATACATTGTATACTTAAATCGGTGTGTATTACCAACTGATCACGTGGAAAGTTCTAAGATAAGATCAACCAGAAAAAACAGCATTTCTGTGTTCAGAAATGCTACGAATGTTATAAATGTAACAGCACACAGATCTCAAAAATGTATAGAGCACAGAGAACCGTCGTGTAACGAGGAAAGTAAATAATTAACAATGCTCTTAATGTATGTATGTAGGTTTGCGATTGTATTCATTTGAGAATAGCTGAGA
>DWEI01002718.1:0-13856 GCA_018245875.1 Mysoria ambigua | reverse complement strand
CTATTACATAGTGGGACGTAAACGTAACTGGTGAAACGTGGGAGTGTTCTGCATTCCTCTGCCTACCCCTTCAGGGATTACAGGCGTGAAGTTACGTCAAGAATTAGGTATGTTAATGACATTACAAATTCAGTTAAAATATGTTGATAACTCTCATATATTGTATAATACCCCACAAAATAAGCAAATATTATAGAAAATATTCAAATACTAAAAGTCGATTATGAATTTTAATTAGCAATTAAATGTATGAATGATATTTAACAAAAATATTTGGATTAAACAGTTGAACATGCCCTATGTTGGTAAGGGTTCTGGATATTATTAGATATTTGTTAAGTGGTTTGTCCAAATACAATAAGATATTGAACATGGATCTATGTGTTGTAGAAATTGTTTGTAGGCGTGTGCGTACGTGGTGTGTGTGTGTGGATGTGTATGTATGTGGTTTTAACGAAACTGGGAGTTTAAGTTTTTATGTAATATTTTTTGTACCCTTCCAGGCGGATCTTACACCTTTGACCGGTGTACCAGAGGAGCACGTCAAGACTCGCCTAGTACGCATCTATCGGCCCGCAAAGAACGCCATGCAGAGTGGTACTAACAATATTCATCACTGGGAAATGGAATTTGATACTCGCCAGCGCTGGGAGAACCCGCTCATGGGCTGGACCTCTTCTGGCGATCCACTGTCCAACCTGAAAGTTCAGTTCGCCTCTCCTGACGAGGCCATCGAGCACTGCGAGAAGAATGGCTGGATGTGGTACCTTGACATACCCAAGCTTGAGAAGGAATTGAAGCCTAAGAGCTACGGCCAGAATTTCTCGTGGAACAGACGTACCAGGGTCTCAACAAAATAGGAATGTTAGTACAATTGCTGTTGATAATTTAATTAATGTAATAAACAGATTCTAATTTGAAGTTCGTTTGCACTATATAATATTTCTTGATAGAAAAAATAAATTTAGTGGCGATAGTTTTGAAAGTCTTTTATTCTGTAGTAATGTTAAAAACTGGCAATCATATATATGTATTTTACCATTGTACATGTTTATTTTTTTGCGACGACACTGACATTTCTCTTAGAACCTTATACCACATAATTATAGGTAACAAAATAATTATAGGTAACAAAATATAATTTTCTTTATATGACTATGTACTTACTTTGCATAAAAGTTTCAGAACAGGAATGTATCTGGGCAAAAAGCACACTCGTATAGATATTTTTTCCATACAAAATTGACTAAATAGAATGTAAGTAAAACACGGATAGTTCTAACGCTCTTTAGTTTAAAATTTTCTGTCATGGTTGCATTTTCATTGCATTTTTCGGATTGCTAAATATGAAATCTATAAACTTGCAGTATTTAGTTTAATAATTTATACCAAAATGTTAAGAAAAAAATAAAACCACAGAATTTCCGTATTTTTGTTTAATCATAGTTTTCAACATGGTTAATTATATTTTGTACCTCGGAAGAAAATTATACAGCGCAGGTCTCACTTAAAAGTTTTATTTACATATGATACAATTTTAATAATATGTTACACAAGTTCAAACCATACTCAACGCACGAATTCAATGTTTCGTATAATCTAGCTACCTTAGTTTTAAATGTACATCGTACATCTTCGTAAATAATCGAATTTAAAATTAATGTCTAACAACCTTTTACATAACTCTACGTAAAATTATGAAAAAATTATTGCAGTTTCTTGTTACTTATGTACATCATAATAACCAGTATTTTGAATTTTATGATATTATTAATTTATGACATCATTTTAATTTACGATTTTAAAATTTTATTTGGTGTGGCTCGTTTGTGGGCCGTTCAAACCAAAGCTGCTTAAGCGAGGTACGTGAGCATAGCTGCATCTCGCTTACTCTCTAGAGAGTGAACGAGAGCCAGCTGCCGCTCGCGACATGCATTGCATGGATTCAAACAAAGCGAGGAGAGAAAGGTGGACAAGCGGTGTTGCAAATATATTAAAGTGTTGAAAAATTATTTCGAAATGGTTTAGGAAAACTATAATAAGGATGAACATTAAAACATTAATTAAAAAGGAATTTGGTCAAGCCATCGTAATTGGCTGAAAAAATCTATAATTGGTCCATACTATATCGAAAAACAGGTAGAATTGAAGGATTGTTAGTATCTTTGTATATTACGAACGTTGCATATATTTAAACTTTAGAAATTGAAATATTCTATAAAATGTTAGAAAAAACTAACTCTATAGTCTACTATTTCCATCACCTTTCTAAAACGATTGAATAGCGATTTAAATTTATTTATTAAACAAATCTTTATTAAGTATCGAGGTGGCATAATATTACTAAGCGTTTTATTGGTAATTCGTCTCATTAAATGTAAACTAAAGCTACTGTTACAACAGAAAAACAATTTTATGGACGGGCGTAACATTACAACAATGAATTAATTTAATTTGTGCTGTTAATAAGATCATTATATCTTCATGAATCATAAAGGTCATAAATAAATTACATAATATTGAGGCCCGAGAATCGTACTTTATCACAACTCATAAGCACAGCACTAGTAGTGCGACTTGATTTAAATACTTCCTGAAACATAAGTCCGTCTCTTTGCAATGTGAACTAATAAACAATATTTCTTAATTCAAAGAATATTCCTGATTTATACAGACCTATTTATGGAGTTTTCATTGGTACTATTTATATAATATATCGATTGTTACATATGTATATTAGCTTTAATTGCGCCCGCGTCTTCCATTAATGAACAATGTTTTTCGTTTACGGTACAAATAACTATATATTTGAGACAGCGTTAAAACGGATATTAATACTTAAAAAAAAGAAAGTGTTTTTTTAATAGTGACATTCAATATTTAAATCACGTCTATGAATTTAATTATTTTTGGTGTTTAAATTGGAAAATAACAGTTATTATTTTGCATTCATGTTATACGTTAAATAGAATAAATAAATCAAACAACTTCAAATTAATTAGCTGTTGCTTGTTAACTGATTGATAATCGCCATCGGTGTGATAATGGTACTTGTGGACTTGTCTATGCCAGTGAACGATAGTGAGCTTTAATCCCCGAAGAGGTAGGCAGATGAGTGTACTGTAGTGCACTTCCATGTATCACCAGTTACGATGTATATCCCATCATAGAAGAGGTGGTAAGCATATTAACATACACCGGGCACAAATCAAGATTTTTAACTTCTATTACGAATTTCATTTAGAAAAATCTTAGAATAGTATTTAATCCAGGAATAAAGCCTAGGACCCGTCCGTAAGCTGTAGCGTTTACTACTGGATGTACGAAGGCGTTAATAGAATAAAACAATGCCGTATTTATGATAAAAGCTATGAAGTCATGTGCAGGCTACAAATTACTAGAACATTCGATCCAGTTCCTTCAAAGGAATTTAAAATACATTAACAAATCTATCGCAATACGTAACAAATTTTATCAATGTCTAATAAATAATTAATTGGCGCATTGTTTTCTGTTAGTCCTAAAAACCAGCCTATCGTATATTGCTTAAAATTGACTAAATTATTCCCTATGTTTTATGTATTTTTTTTAACAAACCTTTAATTTCTTATTGTAAAGTACTTAAAATTTTAATATTATTGTTTATGCTCAACAACTATCGAATACTCTATGGTCCTATGATATGATCGAAAATTTATTTTTCATTAAATTTGTTATTATGTTAAAAGTTTATGTTTCATTTAGTATTTTATGTAAATTAACGTTTTAATGAATTTTAATTTAATGTTCCTTTACGATTGTACGTTCTATTAGTCTATATTCAAAAGTAATGTATAAATTTATGTATGTATGTACAATTGCATTGAAGCTTATTTGCAATAAAAAGAGTTATTATCATGAATTATATCATTTGAGCACCATATGATTTTATTAAATTTTGTGTTCCATCCATCTTGGACGTGGGAATGTGATATATTGTAATATATCAGAAAACGTTGAAATCTAATATCACATATGAAATTAAATTTTGAACTTGAAAATCTTATCGTTAAAAGTGTATCTTGTATGTAGCAATAAACAAAACAAACCTTACCAATTTCAATAATCCCCTATCTCTCAATATGATTCTTAGAGTCGGTACATAAGTGTGTAATAGGTGGGTACATTTTATTTATTTCCAATTCAAAATTAAACATAAAAGAGAATTAAATATTTGTATGAAATCTTGTCAATTAACGAAATAGTATATTTTTCCTTTAATTTATAACGTGTTTTTTTCTTTTGCTCAGTAAAAATGATTTGTTTGCAACATGGTCTAGAAATTTCATGCATATAAGCATATGATATAATTATATCATCGCAATTAACCCCATAATGTAAATCAGTCGTTAGACTTTAAAGCACAATAACACTATTTACAATAACAAAGTAATTTACAATTTCTCCAACGAAGACAATGCTTGAACAATTGATATTGAATGAAACAGTTTTAAAATCGAATAAATTAGTATTTCTAATCAAGCTTTAGTAAAGCCAAAATCGAATGTCTCTTAGAAGATATTCAATTACAACCTCCAAACGTTCAACGACCGATAAATTTAAACATCTTCGCAAGCTAATCAATTTATTATTGAAAAATCGATGAAAATTATTGCAACATGGAAGTTCCCAGTTTCTATTGAATACTTTTAAATTTAATTCTACTAATTTAGGAGCTTCATAATATTATCATTTGTTTAATAACTATAATACCTATAAACTACGTTGATTCGTAATCACAATAATACAATAGAGCTAACCGTTATATCACCGATTTACCCGTGCGCTGTGTTTGAACACAATCGATCGATTTGACACTAAGTGTTCGTGGCGACGCTTCGCGCGACGGTCGCGCGAGTTATACGGGAGCCGACGGGGGCTCGTCGGTCGCGGATCAGCTGGGCTGCTCGTCGCTTTCGCGGTGCACGAGCACGCGCACGACGGTGGGCGCCGCGGGCGGCGGGGGCGCGGCGTCCGGGGACGCTTCGGTCACGAGGATGCTGACGGCGTTGCTCGCGTGCGGCGACGGGGTGCGCGCGCGCACCGGCGTCGTCGCGCGTCGGGCTGAGTTGCGACGTGAGCTCAAGCGAAGAGAACCTGAAAAGTAGCCAATGTCTATTATAAGTACATTCTTGTTAATGCGTAATTAATCTGCTAGGTGCTTACCACACTTCAGCCATAAGTTCTAGTGACCTAACCTGATTAAAGGTGTACAGATCATTGATCGTAATAATCTGATCCAAAAAGGGATGACGTAATAGACCTTTATTACAGTAAACCAAAATTTCCCGATTCAGTTATATATGTCTCGATAAGTACATAACTAGTACTACTACTTACCACAATTTAGTTGTTAAATTATATATGTACCTATATAATTACGATACTTTTTCAAACTCACGCACAGAACATGCAGCGATTAAGCTACGCTCTTGAAATATCTGATTATGTTAAGAGTTGGTACAGATGCGAAAGTTTAATAAAACAGTAGATATAAATAAGCAGTCATGCAAAGCAACCTGGAGTTCCTGTAAGTTTCCAAATTCACATATTTTAAAAGACAACAACGCAAAAACAACATTAAGGACTTGTGCAGATAAGGAACAATTCTCGGCATCATAATGGCTCAAACATACGAGAGACTAAAATGCTCATGAAATACACTGAACGTATGCCGATAAGACCGTAACTTGTGGTAATGTCTCGTCATTTATTCATAGTACTTATATATTTATTTAACGTGACATTGAAACCGTAATTTTATAACATTAGTGTGTTCAGTTCAGGCATAGCTTTAGCTAAAGTTTTACTACATTTCGCAGATTTTCACCCATCGATATAAGTGTTCCTTGTATGCGCAGGCCCAACATTTGGCGTAACAGTTAATTACGGGCATTACAAGTTGCAACATATACATTCCCTGAAAAACACAAAATAAGGTAATTAGCGCCAAACGACAAATACATACATAGAATTGCATCATTCAAACCCTCATATAATAATAGTGAACGTATAGTAACAGGGATAAAAAGAAATTGAGCTTTCATATGGTTATAATAATGCCAGAGGTTTCTTAGTGGTTTTAAATATGAGGCTTTGCTGATCACGAAGGATACTATCTAATAGAGAAAGAGACACAAAAAGCAAAACATTACATATGAACCTGCGCGTTTCGGGCCGACATCTTCGTCGACGGCGTCCTGGTGTCGCAGGAATAGTGGCAGACCGTAAGCTGAACGTCTTCTCGGCGGTGGTCCGTCGGACCCACTTGCTCCCTTGAAATTGCAGTACAACGTAATATTATTATTTAGTAGTAGTTATATTAACGTCACTTCTGTAATCCTCGAAGAGACAGGCAGAGAACTGTAGTACACTCCCGCGTTTCACCACTTACATTTACGTTCGACTATGGAATAAGTGACGAGCCTAAATTCATAGACAGGGCACAAATCCAGACTCAAAGTCACTACTAAAAAATCTAAATTAGACAAATCCAATAATATCCGACTCGGGATTTGAGCCCAAGTATAAAAGTCATACAGAAGCACCAACATGTATCGCTAACGATAGGTAAAGGACCTGGAAAATGTTTCGCAGATGACTATATTTGTTAATTACCTGTTCCCCACCTGATGTACCAGGTAATAATAGTAATGGTAAGTTGAGCCAAGCGCCGCCCAACTCACTAACATCAGAAGCATCAGAAGCCCGCGAAGATTTGCGGCTAGAAGCGTGCGAACCTCTTCGCACATGCAACAAGGCACTAAGGCGACCGCCCCACCCCCCACCTGGTGACCACTTCGTGCTCTCTTCTTCCTGGGAAGGGCTCCGGTTCTTTCGTCTGTAATATCCAAATGTATAACTTATTTAAACTGACAAATTCGTGGATGAGCTAGAAAGAGAGAGAGAGAGGTGAACGCGACGCCGTATACGTGACTCTGTCTAGAAATGTGCCAATAAGTAGAATAACTTCGAAATAACTCCTCCTCTGTGAAGCAAAGCGTCAAGGTGATCGTGATAAATATTCGATAAATTTACCTATTCTGCACTGGAGCAGCTTGATGGGTTACCTTGTCATAAGAAGGCGAGGCCTTCACCTTGCTGTGGGATGAACATGCTGTTATTTTTGTTAACAATTTCTAACAATATTATGACAATGAATTATGAAATGAATACCATTGTGCAATATGTAACATGTAATGAAATTAAGTTTTGCTTTGTTGATACACTTCACCAGCACCTTGTAAAACGTACACAATTTTTTTAAATACTGAAATTTTTGGTCTTACTTGACATATTCTCTCCAGGTCCGTTGTATTAATCGAGCAGCTTTATCCTCCCTTTTCCATATTCTTGTGCTGGATACTATCTCTAATTCCTTCCTTGTAGGGAATTGTTTCTTAAATTTAATATCCATTTGTTCTTGTAATTGTCTGAACGTTTCTGTTTCTTCTACGTGTCCCAAAACATGTTTGACAAGGGCATGAAGGATGTCTAAGCAATGGATCTTATTCCCTTTAGCTATTGGAAGATTAAAACTGACTAGTGCTACTGTATTTGGTTTTGATATACCTAAAGGTGGATCTAGAGAAGCTATAAAATCTGATAATTGAGCAAAACTTATGAACTGGGTTGCATGTGGATCGTACCTGGTAACAAAAAGTTTTGTAAGTACTCATATAAAATATTGTTAATATTTTTTTATTTATCAATTCGTTTATTACATAATTCACTTACTTTGACCATCTGATGTAGAACATTTCAAGATCATCTTCAACTATACCAATTTCTTCTTCTTGATGGGCTTGATTGAAGTTTTCGAGAATGATGGCAATGTACATGTTGATCACAATCATATAACTAATTATGATAAAAGAAGTGAAGTAAGTAATGGCTAAAAGCGGGCTACCACAATTTCCGTTTGTGTGCCCGTGATCGCCCAATTCACAATCTGGAGGTTGAATCATCAGTGATTCTAGGACATCGTTCCAACCGGCTGATGTCATTAGGCTGAAACATCGAATATATATTTTCACATTCATGACACAAGATGAGTGCAGTAGCCAGAATATTTTCAATTTGTTCTTACCGAAAAAGTAACTGCATACTCCTTCCAAATGTTTGAAAATTGACTAAATCGTCTAGAGCCCCCTGCTCTTTTACATGTCCAAACACGGACATTCCAATAATTGCATAAATAAATGTTATTAACGCGAGCAAGGCACCGATGTTAAAGAGAGCTGGTAGAGATACTACTAGCGCGAATAGCAGTTTCCTAATGCCTTTAGCGGCCTGGAAGAAAATGTGAAAATTGTAAATGGGTAGCACCGAAGTTATGCGACTCTGTCAACATTACGGTAATGGTCGTCAAAAGATGATAATAAAGTACACAAACTTTGTACATAAAGATATTGGTAATTATTACTAAGAGGTTTTGGTACTCACTTTAATCAGTCTTAAAATCCTCCCTATACGAAAAACTCGAACTACTCGTAACAAGGTGGGAGAAATTGGTAAATCTATCATAATGTCCTCCATTACTATACCCAAGATAGACGCTAGCACTAAGAGAAAATCAAAAACATTCCACGGCACCGTGAAGTAGTGGTATCGTAGACCTATTATTTTAACTATGGCTTCTGAAATAAGAATAAGAAATACATATCGTGCATATAAATCAAATATTTTCATGACAAAGTCAGTCATGAAATAAATAATGTCACTTACCTAAACCAAAAACCGTTGTAAAAAACGCGTTACTAACTTCTAATATAAAGAAAACGGAATGCGGTTGATCGTAATGCTCAATACCCATTGTGAGCATATTTAAGAAAATTAAAACGAATATTGCTATTTCGAACCTACGAGAATTCGACAAATCGTAGAACATCGCTAGAAACTGATTCCTTGGCCGCTTTATCACTTTCTGTGGCTTCTTCCTGCCCAGCTTTTTCATCGCTGTATAATAATGTTTCTGACTTTCTGTCAGAAACATTTCTAATACACCGCCTTCATACTAAAATTGAAAATATAAATATTATTAAATAAAAGTAGAACACAGGAAACGCAAATTGAAAATTGTACGTAACTCTTACCTTTTTCTTGAGCATATTAAAATTATCTATTATTACTCCTATAAATAGATTCAATGTGAAGAATGATCCACACACTATGAATATCACAAAATAAATGTACGCATAGAGGTTGGCTTCTCTTGCTGGCTGTAGATCCACTCCTCGGGCGTCTACAGCGTCAGCCATTACTTCCATCCAACCTTCAAACGTAGCTACTTGAAATAAAGCTAAATATGCTATACCAACATGGTCGAACGATATCTTGGAGTTTATCCAAGAAAAATTATTATAATAGCACTCCCACTTATCATTTACTATCTGAAAATAATGTTTGTGTTATAATATTATGCTCTGTGATTAACGTTATTAACAAAAATGCCTAATATCTTTAAGCCTACCTCTAAAGGTACCAACTCGCCTTCGTTATCGATACACTTAAAGAATTTTCCTCCAAAAAATTGTACACCCATTATTGAAAATATTAACCAAAACACCAAACACACTAGTAACACATTGAAAATACTGGGTATTGCATACATAAGAGCGTTTACGACTATTCTCATTCCTTGCCATCGCGATATGGCACGGAGCGGTCGCAAAGCCCTTAACGTCCTTAGAGATCGTAGCACTTTTAAATTTTCATTTTCTTCTATTAACAAACTAAACACTGATACCTAGAAATATAAAAAATAGTTATTTATTGTCATAAATCCATTTTACTTACATTTAAAACGTTATGTTTATACTTACAAAAACTATAGTGAAGTCAAGCAACGTCCAAAAACTCGTGAAATATCTAAAGAACCCCAGTGCTATCCATTTCAAAAACATTTCTATTACGAAGATCATGCAAAATCCAAGATTAGTCCAATAAAGTATTTTCTTCAACGGTTTGTTCTTTTCGAGATGTATGTCTTCAAAGCATAGAGTGATGCTAGATGCAAATATGAGTACTAAGACAAACCACTCAAAAGCAGGAGTGTCAACGTAACGGAGAATAAAAGTGCGAATGAACATCCATCGCTGGCCTAGTTTGGTCCGAATGCAGGCATCCCAACAAGAGCAGCTGTAACAAATGTTTTAATGTGTTAATGTTTGGTGAGGCTGACTCTTATCACGAATATTTTGTAGATATGAAATGATTATGCATTGCTTACGTTTTGTAGCATTGTCGAGGAAAACAATCTTGCGGAACCTTAGGCTCTTTTTGCTTTCCAAACCCGGGAAATTTCCCCATGGCATCAATATATTGACCCTTAGAGTTTTTTCTTCCACCTACGGTTAATTCATCTACGTAAGAAACTAAAGTTTGCCAAGGGTGCTTCATATCTTCTTCACCTGGTCTACTTAATGGGTCATTAAATAAAATATTTGGAGGCGGCTTTCGAAGTTTTTCGGGGGTTGTTCGACTTGATATTTGAGCCATTTCATAATGCTCATTTTCATCTAAAATAGGACAATAAATTAGAAGATAAATTCAATTGCCAATGTGTCTGATGTATTTTTATATTACCCCTTGAATCAGAAGGTTGAGTATGATACCCCGAAGACATTTGATTTAGCAATCTCTGAGCTACAATCTGATTTTCCGAGGATGTTTCATCTAGATTTTCCTTAGAATCCTCTCGAATGCTCGTTATTTTATGTTCGGTTGCTAAATCGCGAACATCTTTTAACGTTTCCTGACTGCCATGGTTAACATTATTGGTAGTTTGGTATAGATGTGGATATGCAAAATCGGAACCTACGGAAATTGGCCTGTAAAGAACACGGAGAAAAATGATATATTCATGATTTCGCTGTATCATACAATATATGTATATATGTTACAATATATGTATATATGTAAAAATATACAGTACCTATTCAATGCTTCTTGATAACTATGACTGTAAATGTTGTCGTGAGGGAAAATAATTGTTTCCTGGACAGAGGTTGAGAATCTTTGCTCAGTCGGTACAGATGCTTTTTGTTCCTTCATAGCGCGATGTTGAGTCATAAATTCATTAACTAGTTCTTCTAACTTAGATTTTTTTTCAGTCTCTTTGCTTTTCGATATAAGGAAACCTTTTTTTCTTACTATAGAACGTATCCTATCGAAACTTTTAGCTAATTTAGAATCTTCACCTACTTCCTGGAAAATTAAAGGAGTGCCTTGATATTTGCATCTATCTGTAGAAACAAGTATACAGGTACATAATTATAATAATTTAAAAAATCTACTTTTATACACTAATCAACGCCGTTCATGTCTTTTTAGTTATTTATTACTGTTCCTTTTCCAATGTTTTTTGCTATTTCATGGTAAAATATGAATTACTATCCAATTCTCATCTATTGCGATCGAACATTATTTATCTGATCATATTTTTAAATATGCCAAATGTATGAATATAAATCTGCAGAACAATTACCTCTTTCCTATTCTTAAGTTCCTCACTGTTAAAGCTGTTGAGCAGTAAGGCAAGGAAGAGGTTGAGCACCATGAAGTTACCCATGACGAGGGCGGGAAGGAATATGAAGAAGCAGCTCTCCGCCCCACTGGCCTGTTCAGCTCGCATGCAGTCCCACAAAGGCTCGATCCACTCGCCGCACAGAATCCGGAATATCATCATGAACGAGTGGAAAAAGTCGTTGAAGTTCCACCTTAGGTTCACGATAATAGATCAGAATGCGAAAATATAGTGACAGATTGATAATGGATTAATATTTTAAGAAATACTACAACATCTTATCGATTCAAAAGTTACTTGTTATACAATTCTTACAAGCAGGCTGAATTTCTACTGAACCAGCGTAATTAGATATAATTGTTTGTGAATTTTGCAAGCATAAGTAGTACATGTTCGATCCTATCGTCATAGTGGGTGAAGACGTCGTAGCGTTTTGTGACTTCGAACAATTAATATAATTATGAACAATTAATTAATATTAGTGCCTAATATGTGTATCTAGTTTGAAATGTAATAACATTTTATAAAGAAACATTCATACCTGGGCACGGGATCCGGGTCGAACTTATCAGGCGTGTAGGATTTAGAGAACAACTGCATACCGATAACGGCGAATATGTATATAACTATTACTAACACAAACGTCAAATTACCGAGAGCACCTATTGTGGATATTATAATACTCAACAATACTTTCATGGTAGTCCACGATTGAGCTAATTTTAATACTCGCAACTGGAAAGAAAAACCTTTTTAAGTACTTTATTGGTGAAGATTTTTATAATATTTATTATGATTTTTAAAAGTAATAAATAAGCAGAATTAAAATTAATTAGGGCATTGATAAAAGTTTTTACGTAGTTTTCATAGATAATAGTTTCTAGTTACGCACCAAACGAAGGCCTCGTAACACAGATAGGCCATCAACGAGTTCGAATATGAGATCAAGAAGACTAGCTGACACTATGATCAAATCAAATATGTTCCATCCGCAAGCGAAGAAATCTTTGCTCATTGCCATAACTTTCATAATGCATTCCAATGTAAATATCGAAGTAAACACCTGCAATGTTAAAAAAAGACTTTATAGAGCATCTGGATAATAAAATGGAAAAGTGAAAGTAACAGAAAAATATTACCTTATTTCCAATATCTAAAGCTTGTCTAACATTTTCACTCATGCCGTGATGTTCCAGGGCAAGAAAAAGTGTGTTCAGAATTATACAGGTGGTTATGAACAACTCAAACAGCGGATCTTTAACGATCCCGTACAGACAGTTCTGAAACTGTAGCCAGCCCTCATAGTCTATGCAGCATGTCACGCAGCATTCACAGTTTCTGTCCACGAGCTCATCTGCGACCAATTGTATATGTCAGCACCGATCAAGATAAATTTAATACGCAAGCAACAAGTACCACAGAAAGAGAAAAAGGAGAATAGAAAAGAAGTAATCAAGAGTAGCGAAAGCATAAAAAAGCATAGATTATATCAATGCAAAGCTTCGGTCTGTAATTTTACCTAAGCTAACGTGACATTAACGTATCATATGTCTCAAAATTATCCATGCAATTGAAAGCGGAATATTTGGGACTAAGTAACAAGAACGCAGAAAAATGCACGGTAAAAGATAA
The DNA here is from genome assembly GCA_018245875.1 of Mysoria ambigua. Lineage (NCBI taxonomy): Eukaryota > Metazoa > Arthropoda > Insecta > Lepidoptera > Hesperiidae > Mysoria > Mysoria ambigua. Next base: position 658 of record DWEI01002718.1, on the reverse strand, counting down.
TTTAAGATTGCCAATATTGAATTTAAATGGAAAACACTGACCAAATTGGAATACTTGATTTTGATGATCCCAAATTGAATCGCATAAAAGTTGCAAAAATTACAATTAACCGTTAAATATACATGGATTATAGATACAATCGTGTGATCCTGGAAATGACACTTGAATGCGATTCCTTAGACGATCAGTCGACACCAAATCAACCAATCGCGTAATCACCCTGCAGTCTTCCCGTTAGGAACAGGGGTGGACTGGGGGGCAAAAGCGTTGGCGTCTGTGTTTTACTAACCTGTGAAGTAAGTGCAATTTTGCTCGTAATTGCCCATATGAGTTTTGTGCGTGGCTGCCAATAAACTGAGCTCATTAATTTTCGTCGTCTCCGCTTGGGGGAGGTCGGGCGCGCGCTTGTATGGCCAGTCCGCCCCTGACGATATTAATGAGGGTAGAAGCGAAATTGCAACAGTGTCGTACAAGAGTGCCCAATGAGGTTTCACCCCATTGTGACGTGAAGCTAATGGTGAATCTTATCAGCCACTAGACAACCATTTATCGTTAATACAGCGTCAGCGATATTGTCATGACATGTGTAATTAAGTAAATAAGTAATTAAGTCATATCAAGAATATTTTATAAATTGCTTTGTATTTAATTAATATAG
>DWEI01002717.1:0-13857 GCA_018245875.1 Mysoria ambigua | reverse complement strand
CCCTCACACGTTTCATCAGTTACATTTACCTCCTACTATGCAATAGGTGGTGAGCCTATTGCCATGCATGGGGCACATATCCACACTCCGAACCGAAAATTTTGCAGTTTTGTGCCCGGGAATCGAACTAGGGCCTTCCCGATCGGCAGTCGCGCTAGCAACTAACACGACCAACGAGGCAGTCGTGTTTGTATATATTTCTCATGTTGTAATAAATGAGTACTTTTCTGGTATACTATACGTATGGCTGAGTGTATCCGGTCGTCCGGCTCGAATCTGGCGACCCTGCGACTGGATACAATCAGTCCGCGGACCGGCGCGGCAGCTATATTGACAAATCGTTATTGAAACTTTGTGATATATCGAAGCGCGTCACGGTAGGCAACTGGCTTAGGGTACCGACACACTGGGCGGATGAAACTCTCCATTAAAAATTTAAAAAAATGTGAAACGTTTTGTATTGTACAGGCTTGGATCACGTTTCTAAAAGATTTTAATATGTTAATAGAAATGGCGCAATAATTTGTTATATTTAGTACTAATGCACGTCTTGTTGTCGAATGGTGGTCCAGTGCGATCTATTTTATATAACAAAGCGTATGAAACTGTACTGGCTTAACTCACATATGATTTTCAGGATAGCTCGACTAGTTTTGGAGTTTTACAAAAAAACGCTTTCCAGTAAAAATCATTCAACAACAGTAATGACAAATCAAATGTATTGTTCCGGACGCACCGTGTATGGTGAGCCTAAGCCGTGTATTAGAACACAGCTACATTACCGGCCGCGCCGGTTAATGAATGCCACGTTGGCCCGATGGATTACTCTCTGCAGCTACACGGAATCGATAAGAGATGGAGGTGACATGAGAAACAATCGGCGTTTTATTTGAGTACCACTGGAAACGTGTACAATGTTTGATTCGAGATTTGTCGATGAAAAAATTTAACTGAACCGTCAAAATTAAACGATACTTTAATAAATACCTCTATACTTACCTCTTTAATAGATAAGTAAAAAGGCTTTAGGGGAATTATCAAATTAAACAATTTACAATATATTTTTTTTAATACTGAATGTTATGTCGGTGTACATTTTTGTATATAAATTAACTGCTGGTAAAACTCATGTTTTTTTTCTTAAATAGTCTTACGGCTACTTTATGGCTACGAATTCCACCGGATTGCAGTGAATTCATGGCAGAGACGATCCCCTTAATATATTACGTAATGTCCATAGTAATATTTCTTTAATGATGGTTGACAGAATAAAATATTGTCATGTTGTCTATGGTTTTACAGAAAAATACATACATATTATCTATGCTCAAAATGTCACAAGCTCCGCCGAAATTGTCTATTCAATAAATTAATCCAGTTTTAATGAGATATGAACAAAGAAATGTGAAGTAATGACAGTTGATCTTAACACCACAGATATATCAGTAATGGCTCGCGTGCGGACACTGCACAGAGCCAAGTAGATGGATGACTGGGGCTTTACTTGGGAATTACGTTATAATACATAATTAAACTTTTCGCTACCAATTCTGATGTATTTAATTTTAATGGAAGTTTTACCTGTCAATTATCGGTGTGAATTTTCTTGTATGTTCAAAAATATTATTTTATGAGTTACTTTAACTGTTTCAGAGTTTCTCATTAGTATCAAGAATCGATAGATAGAAAATGATACAAAGAATGAAGTTAGGTTATAATATATATGGAATAAACAATAAACATATCTGCAACTCAAATGACTGTTTGTCAGTCTGTTTGACTCTAATTTAGCTTATACATTTAAGCCACACAAGTAGGGTCCTAACCACTAGACGATCACGACGACCACCACCACCAGTGATAGCCGGGAGACCGGGTTCAAATCCCTGACCTCTGAAAAATGTGCGTTTTAAGTTTACATATCACTTGCTTTTACCGTGAAGGAAAATATATTGTGAAGACTGCCAACCCGCACTCGGTCAGCGTGGCAGACTATGGCCTTAACCCTCCCGTTCTGAGATGAGACCCATGTTCCAGCAATGGAATTGGTAATGAAGGATATGGAAATTGAAAGGGTTGATATCGATTTAAGCCACTAGAATTCTTCCCGCTAATATGTCTAATCAGAAGTATTAAATATATCACGCCTGTATTACTTCGACGAGGTAGGCAGAACAGTTTAGCACTCCGAGTAGATACGAGCTATTTAAAAGTCAGTGAACTGTCAGCGAACGAAGGTACAAGTAAAATTTGTATTCAATACACTTATAAGCTTCTTTATGTTTTTATAGCTTCGTGCAAAGGTTACATCGCGAGGTAATTATACACTCACACGCTCACACAAACACACTCACACATAGGTACACATACGAACACACACATACGCAACACTTTCAAGCGATTTTGCCAAATAACAAACACTATTTCATGATATTCTAATTAACCCTTCATAGTGATAAAAACGTGTGAAACCTTTCAAAATCTCCCATTGTCTAAGTAATTATTTGAAATTACAAAAAAAAACACACACACAAAACCAACCATATAAGTTAAATCATAAATCTTATCTTCAACAAGTCGGACGTCATAATTTTGTAAAAAATGTTGAAATTTCTTTGCGAAAATATAATTAATAAGTTTATATAAGATATTGTGTCGAAACAAAAAGTTTTAATTTTATGATCATATAGTTATTTTTTGTCTTTCTCAAAACCAAGCGCTCTCTGTTGGATGAAAATTTTGTATTAATATAATTCGCTTTTAGCAAGTAAAGAATATTTTTGTAAAAATTAAAATTGGACTACGTTGTCTGTAATTTCCAGTTAATGTTCGAAAATATTATTTTTGGATTTTAATGAATAAATACGATTGTTGTTGATGTTAATCCTTCGCCTCCTGTTTTATAATCAACATAACTGGTGAAACGTTGGAATTTACTGCACTCCTTAGGCTACCACTTGCGGAATTACAGGCGTGATGTTAGTTAAATATGCTACTGAATTTACATTACTACTATTATCGATTTACTGTTCAGTAGAATAATGGCATTAAATGTTAATAAATATGCCTCTTAATTATATATTTAATTAAATTATGAACGTTTAAATTAATTGTTGCTTGTTTTTAATTTTATATCATTGGCTGTTTCGTATCGAATACACTCGTTTAACGTAAACTGTGTGTAAAAAAAATCACGCGCATGCGCATAGAGAACCAATTTTATAGATTGTCTGTATATTTTATGGTTCGTGTAATAAAATTACGTTGACAATTTCATCACACGTTATTAGTTTTGAGAGGATACAAAATAAACATTGGAATTAATGTAAACAGAGCTGTGTTATCATTTTACACGTTTCAAAAAGTTTATAAAACTGATAAAAGCGTGTTAAAAATAGTTTTACAAAATATTTTGTGATGTAATAAACTATTTTACAACAATTTCACTTATTCTGAGATATTTTTTTAAATGCTTTTGAAAATGTTTTGTAAGCCTATTTATAATAATTATGTCATAAAATAGGTACTTACATGCTCAAATAACTAAGTGTACTCAGCTGGAACATCGGCAATAGGGCTCGTCATTTTTGATTTTACATATAACTGATTAGACAAAAAATTATCAAGAGTGTATCTAATTTATACTCCGTGTTATCAACACATTCGGCACGATGATATTTTATTGGTACCAGTCCGGTTAAGACAGTCTGCCCAAAACCCTGCCTTTACCTTGAGAGAAGCGATTGTTCTATTTGTAGGCTGAAGGTTGTATTCGATATATTCGGTTTCATCTGCATGTACACGCTACCCGAAATGAATGCTGCTTTTTTCAGCGTCGCGGCAAAGCAAACTGTGTATTGGAGTGTCTTTGTCCCCTTTGCGGTGTCCACAGATGTCTATAGCTCTAGTGTAACATACTATACACGTATCATGATCGTATATGAGCCGAAGCTCGATCTGGTCCGCTTAAGTCGAAGCGCTCGGTGTGCCGCGAGCTTAATCGACACAACTTTCTAATTTGCAATCCACTTATGATTGCTTTCGGCGCGCAACGCCTTTGTAGATCGATCGATAGTGCTGCGATATGCCGCTGCCGGCCGAGCTTCTAGGAACTCTGAAGGATGTCTGTCTGTCTGTGATCGAGCCTGGTAAAACTCATGTGGAACGTCACAATGTAGGGTGTGACAAAAAAAATCAGTTTTATTGCGTTTTTTGTTTATTAATTAAATAGAATTATTCATTTTCATTAAAACGTCATTTAATACATATTTATTGTGTAAGATTCTATCAGAGTTAAGTCATAAAAATCGTTTCGACGAATAAATTGTATAAGTCAATTGGGTTGATCAAATCGAATGAAATAATCTCTCATCGGTCATAAGGGACAACACAGATAGTGCTAAGGGGATTAATGAGTTCAAATACAACTTAATACAACTGGTCATCTAACACTCCGGCGACATAATACGCGTTCGTCCTGACCACTGGGTTCGGCCATAACTCTGTGACAAAACGAAAAAGGAAAGAAAAAAAAACGTATTTGCGAACGTATAAAGAAATTGAAAGTAACCGGCGGGCGATGCTATCGCAAAATTATTTCCAATTTCACCGTTTTGCGTCTCCGTTCGGAAACAGTCTTTTTTTTTCTTTTTTTAAAAACAGTTTTTCATTCTTTTTTTTTATTATTTCGAACGACGGCCGTCGCGCTGGGCCCACTCTCATAAATTATAGTTCGGTAGCTCTTTTAAAGGGTTTCGCGATTTTTTATTTTTGTTATCCCTTTGAAGAATTTATGTCCCCGTCTTACTTAGTAGCGGCGGTCAGCCGACCTGTCCGTGTTCGCTGGAGAAATGTACGTAGAACGTTTCGGTTGCTTGAAATATGTGTGTGACTATGCGTATTATTTGCAACTCGGCGGACATTCTTTCGTTCTGTACTCTTATTTTGACCTTTTTCGGTATGTTATTATTTGCTTTGCACTGTTCCAATCTAGACCGCCGTGTTCGAATGTAATTTATATTATTGTACAATAAAAGGACATGAACCGTACGCAGTAGTTGTAAGTCTTTTAATTATAACTATTAGTATCAAGTTGAGGAGACAACGACGCTTCACAATTCGTATAGCAGACAAAACGGATTCCAAATACTGGCAATTGGAATAGTTTTCAGCTTTTTTTATCCCATTTTAGGCTTGGATGGCATTCTAACGGTATTCACCAGGAGACATAACTTCGAGACGGACCGCGAACAAACTTTTTATGTTATTTTTCTGCTGACCTCACTCGCTCGCATTCGACATTCGAATGTTACTTTTAACCATTTGTAGTTTGTGTCTATTTAGGCTAGTATGTTTGATAATATTACGTGCATGTTTAAAAAAACAAATGAAGACCGAATGCGATTAATTAGTGCGTATAATTTACTCCCGCTGCAAAGAGCGAATTATAACGTAGATAAGAAATATAATCACGTGTTCGTTTTCAAACATAGAAACATAATGAAGCTTGTGATATATCAAGAATTGCTCGGGATTACCTCGTTAATTAGGCAAGTTAAACAGAATTTTAAGTTATCTTTATCACTGCTGGGGGAATTATGACAAAAAGCATACTGGTAACTCTAATTACGTTCAACGCCGACCGAAATTAAAAAGAAAAGTCGCACGGCAAGAATCCCGCCTATTTTTAAAAATGGAACCCGACGATGATTCGCCTAATTAATAAACCAATCACGTACATTCGAGACGCGGCGTCGAGGCGCGACGGACGGGCGGGGGGATGAACGCTCGGAAATTCGAATACTATATTTTTTCTGCACTCAACCATCACGATGTTACATGTAATTGGCTTGACGGCCAGTGACAACGAATATAGAATAAAATCATCGCTACTTACTCCTGTCATTGAACCAGATATTGCCATTAAAAAATTATAAAATCATTCTATGCTTAGTTAATCATTAACAAATACCAACGCGCGCCGATAAGTTATCTATGTCATAAGCTGTCCAATTAAAATGTTCGCTATACGAAAAACTTTACCCAGACTTAGTCAATAATTAGTATCCGCAAATCTATCATAATGCTTTAATAGCATTGCGATTTTGATCGATTTTTAATAATGTCATAGAAACGATCCAAAAAACTAACACTACAAATTTTATTACGCGTTTATTCGATTCGATACAGGGTGTGATCCGCTCATACAAATAGTATAACAGCAGATACCTTCAAATATTGACATCGAAAAATAACGTAAAAACATAGTGAGCTTCGTGTCTTGCAAAAAAAACATCATTTATCAAATAAATGCATTCTCGGTTATGTCCTTCCCCAGCGTGACTGCAAAAACTAGTTGAATAATAAATGCTCGGGTTGGCAGCACTGGGAGCCGAACGACTCCGAAGAGACGCGAACGACGGCGAAGATTAGCGAGCGCGCGCTTTTTACTTGCATCAATCGATGCGCTCGCGCATTCGCACGATGAATAATTCAAAAATTGACATGAAATGGCGTATGGTTCTTTTTTTAAAATGAAAGGTGCCCGATTGAGGACTGTAACCGCCTGACGAATTCATTGGTCAACGGGTTTTTGCGTTCAGTAATTGCTGTGTTTACTTTATAGATTATGAAATTAATTTTATTATTTTCTGTCAGCACGTTGCGTTTAGAGGTTGACCTTTCGCAAATCGATTTGCAAGCGAAGCCTCAAGCCGATGAAGTGGGCTATAAAATAAATTTACCGTCTAACCGCAAATAAAGTTTCGCCTTCAATTCTAAGCTTGAACATTGCTCTTTTTAAGCATTCGTTCATATAGCTAATTATTTAAATTTATTATAATGAATATTCACTCAGTCGCGGGTCTGTCCTTTACGTAGTCTAGAATTCGGTCCTCGGACAAAAAGGTAATTAAATCTTGTAATGCTGTTAATGATGCATCGAAAGCCTCCGACCATTTCCAAGTATAAGTAATCATCTGAATTCTGGTTCCGACTGGCGAAAACTTCTTACGTACGCTCTTTGGCTAAATGGCTTTATTCCACTGTACGGTACATTGAGAATGACGTTTTGTTGTTATGGTGTTGCCGCCTTATGCGTGTTTAATTAAGAAGGTGGAGATTTAAATTTTCCACAAACCGTGACAACACTATCCAAGAGAATATCTATCGTTTATAGGGCGATGCTTGCAGTGACTAGGCATAGGGCATGGAAATTACCTTGGGAAAATGTAAATGTATAATAATAATAATAATACGGTTATGTCACTCCAAAATAATAGTCAAGAAACCTAGTGTTATTTTGTAACCAGACGGTAAATATATAACTACGAAATATGTTTGTAAATGAGTATTACGGTCCATTTTCATCGCCGTGATTATAAGAATACGGTTCGGAGGCACGACAAGCTACTTAGCGCACTAACTAACACTACAAAGTTCTTGTATCACAACTTAGTTAATTAGTTAAATAAATTCTACAGAATATGTGTGCCGTTCTTCTATGGAATCATCACGACACACGACCATAATGAAATTTTTATTAAACTATTTTGTGTTTCATTCTACAGACCGTCGCTCTACAGAATGATATTGCCAGTGAGAATTGCTCACTATCGTCGGAATACTTAGTTAAACTCCAATTATTTGACTGATTGTTTTATTATAAACTAAGTAATAAAAATTGCAATATTCTTTCCTTATAACCCAGACACTGACGTTTTATTCCTTATTTGTCAGTGATTATTAACTTATGTCGACTTATTTGCTACTTTTTATGTCAATTATGACAGCTAGATAATTTTAATTAAATATAACATAACATAACATCCTTATTTCCTTGAAGGGACAGGCATAAGAGAGCAATATATCCACTTTTACCAATCGGAATAGGGGGTGGGCTTAATGTCAAAATATAATTAAACATACTCACTTGTACGTGGAAAAAGACATGTTCCCGTCAACGCAGGATTGTTCGTCTACTGGGCCGCCCGCTGTCAGCATCAGCGTGTTCATCGATGGTTGTCGCTAAATCGATCACACCGGCTATCGATACGCTGTCGGCACGACACTAGCTCGAGTTATTGCGTCACTGTGACGCAGATCAGCATTCGTACATCACATAACTGGCTGCTCTTGTTTATGGTACGCCTGGAAAGAAAAAAAATATGTTTACTTTTTTTATTCAACACACATGTACATATGTAGTTACAGGCTAGATACTTCGATGTTGTAATAAAAAATCCAACTTTGGCCTTACACACATAAAAACTTGGCGTTTTCTTTTGGATTAACGTAATTTTCTATGCTCTACGGATAAATTTATATCGAATCCGAACTCAAAAGCCCCGTGTGGGTGATTATGGGTAAAAAATCTCTCGGGTCAGGTATATGGCCAGCAGTGGACTGAGACAACTAATAATGATTCGCAATTACATATATAATTTCTATCATATAAAACACAAACACACTATTTTAAATTTTAGTCGCTAAAAATTAAACTATGAATTCTTCAATGCCATGAAAAATTATATTAAAAATCACAAAGGCGACTTTAAAACTATCTATATTTAAATTTTACCTAACACTTACAATAAAACATTTGGGTATGTTTATAAAATTAATACAAAATAGACAATTTCTAGCGTTACATATAGATAAATGCGTCACACGTACGTTTGGTAATATTTCATATAATGTGGTGTTTAGGTACAGCACGTATGTATTGAAGTAGGTATACGATTTCCTAGAATCAGTTGTAACACAGTCTTCGGTAACTCGAACTGGCGACCAATCGTCAATAGTTTTATAAAATACATGACACGCCAATACACGAGACACGAGGCAAACAACATTTTTTCAGATTAAAACGTCACCGGAGCCCGCGGCACAGACGGCTTAAGTATTATTACAAATCTCGCAATTTCCGCTATATGTTCATATGTATATGTATGTACATGCTGAAATACCTAAGTTGTCTCTAAATGGTGGTAGACCAGTGATATGGACACACGCGTTTAACATTTATGGATCGATTATTGAATCTAGTTTTAATTAGTGATATTTTTCACACCAAATGTGATAAAATATATTGCTAGATCAATCAGTTAAATTCGTTTTATCATTCGCATAAATATGGTATCTACGAGTGTACCTATATATATATTTTGATACCGTTAAGAAAAATGTTGAAAACCAGCGACAAGTAACTGATTGTTTTGCTCAGAATCCTATCAATTATGACAGTGTGATGTATAAGGCGTTGAGTAAACTAAATTAAATTGGTATCTCCGAATGGTTAATTTTAATGTTTAACTCTATGAGAGTTGTTCTTAAATTTTTTGAATTAATGTAGAGCGAATTTATGAAGCATGAATTATTATAACAGACAATAGTTGTGTAAACTGCATGTAACTATTTATTCAAAAAAGTATGTTAACAAGTTAATCGCCTGGCCAGATCTTGATCAATTTTCATTAGGCTTTAATATTGAAGTAATTGTTGAAACTCGAGATTTAGAGTTTTCTGTCAAAAAGAATACAAAAATATTGCAATACGATTTACTTTTAGAATGTGCATTGCCTGTAATATGTATGTACATATACATACATACATATGCATATTGTTAATGGTTCCAACTAAAATCGTCTGACTATGATGACTTGAATTCTGTCAACATTGAGTACATTAACGTAAACATTACGGCGATGTTATGAAATGTCATTTCGATCTAATCTATCGCATCTGGCGATACTGGGCCCGCTGCATGAGATTTGACGAAGATAGCAATGCCCGTTTGTTGCGCGGCAAACCGGCTCAGCGGCCATATTGAATCTGATTGACAGCTGTCAATGTTGGCGGCACTGCGACGCGTCGCCGCGCCTGCGCTCCACGTTACACGAGGCACCACTAATTCCTTTTGAAAAAAAAAAATAAACGCGTGTTCTTCGTTTAAAACCTGCGCGTGATTAACAAGTCAAGACGAGCCTTCCCTACAGATAATCAAAACACTTTAGAGAATAACATTTGCGTTTTGACGATTATGTATTGTTATCTGATAACTATATCCAATATGTTCATAATAGATGAAATTTACAGATCTTTTGTTACTTTCATGACTGAAATGAACCACGTGAACTTTGATTTTATACAAATTATTATAGGTTCTGTCTCAGTATTGTTATTTTTTCTTTCTTTCACACTTTCGTTTCTACAATATCGTACGAGGATCTTTCATAAAAGGGGGAGATACATACTTAGTGATTATTCCGATTCCCTAAACTAGTGCAAAAGGCTGTCCCTGCCGCCTGGTTTACTTTCTTCTTACGATACCTTGTAACCTGGCACGTAGTAAATGTATTCTTTCTCCGTCTCGACACGAGTGACATCTCGTTTGAACTAATCCTCATACCAACAGTTCTAAATATTAAACACTGAAATAATTGGCTTGTGCTAATATCTTTTCGAATGTGAATATAATTTTAAACGACATTAGGATTAAAGGCCTACGCCAAGCCGGTATCAAATAGTCCAGGATGATAAGATGGAAAACGTAAGGTATATGAATAAAAAGCGTTTTAAATATGCATCTCTTGATTTCGGATCTAGCATGACAATATACAAGAAAACAAACTTTTTTCCAATGGAATTTTAGATAATCCGTTCCACTGTTGTAAGGCATATGAAGCCGTGGTGTAAATTGAGATTCCAAATTAATACTGTTACGACAGTTTTCTCCGGCGAGCAACAGTTCTATTATTTAACGATGCTCTGAAATCAGATCGTCGATGAGATTTCACTTTTGTTTCACCACATACTTGTATGCTGTACTAAAAAGTAGGAGAAAAACATACGGTAAAGTAATGCTACGGAAAGTCCTCTAAAGCGAATGCAATTGTCAATTGACCAGCATAGCAGTCTATAGGATTCAACGCTTCTTCAGAGACGATCCATAACCATCAGTTTGACGACAAAAGCCTCGACATGATAGGACAAGCGTAATACAGCAGTACAACTTAATGCAAGGTAATGTTCATACACATTGATTTATTTAAACGGTTTCATAATGTTTCTATTCTAATTCAGTAAGGTTTTTATTTTTATTAAAGAAAAACCAAAGTTATTTTTTTAACAAATAACGTCTTGTACATTATTATGTTTTACCGGAACGTTCTTAAACTAGACTTAATATGAGTTTTTACTATCGCTGTGCAATAATTATGCCTTAGCCACTACATATACTCTACAAATTGCCGATTGGCGGCACATGCGGCCACTCGTAGTACTAATGTCGCTGTAAACTGCCGATTCTTCTATCATCTATCGCCGTTGTCGAGGAAAACCACGGCATATATTAATATTTCGTCCATTACGGCGAATCTCGGCTCACGATCGTTGCATCCGTCGCGGCCGCGTCACCTCATTTGATGTGCGATGCAGCTCTATCATGCACATACCTACTCTACATGTTATTGATGGATTTATTATATAGGTATATATAGTTTTGTTACATAGAGTATGAGGTAAGATAAATACATTGATTTATTTTTTACATATAATACATGAATAACTTTTTTATTATTTTAAAGATGTTCCTTTAAACTTGTTCGATATGATGTTATTTGAAAATATTTAATTTTATAACTAATGTAGCGTTCACGGAAATATAAATGTAATATATCTGTATAATACCACATATTATTTTACATTTAGTACATTATTAAATTTTGATTTAATTTCCTCGTATTACGTGTCTTTAAAACTCTACTTATAATGTTTTATAAAAGGTCAAATTGAGGTACTATATTCATTGCAATTAACAGCCTAATAATATTCAGATATAGATAAATTACGTTGTACGTCGCGCTTAGCAGTGTGTCGTGTATGAGAACACATACAGATCATCACCACAGGCCCCTGCAGGGTGGGCAGAGAGCGCGAGTACTAAATAGCTCTATCCTTGCAAACCTGCCCCGCTTCTTCTATTATCCATAAGTGCATTATAACGAATAACCCCTATGAGAATTAAAAGCGATCGGTAATAAGGATACGTCGCATAAAAGTATCCCATTTTTACTGTCCTTATCTGTTATGATAACTTATCTGTTAAGAAACCAGTAGGTACATCTGATAGATGGAAGGTTTGTGAATTCTGCCAGTGATGACCTGAACTCCGAGCACCTGGGCCAGTTTTAGGGGATCGCAGAGGGTAACTTCTGGCACTGCCCATGGTGCTGCCTATGGTGCTGAATATAGGCGGCCAGCATCTGTGACTAGGCAGACCGCGCCATTTCGCGATTTTTAACACAAACTCTTATTGTATTCAATTTGATTGATCATCTCCTAGGTAGAGTGGTGACAAGAGCGACTGTTAACCGAAAGCTCCTGGATTCGAATACTGGGTCGGTTAGTATCGTCTTTTTTTTCTAACTTAGATTTTCCTTTATAAATGTCTTGAATTGACTCGCAGTTTGGGTCCATGCCCGATGCAAAGCAAAAGACTCACCACCTATTTCATAGAACTTCATAGTAATCGGTTCATAGTAATTGGTGATATGTTAAAGCGTACTCCACTCCTGTGCCTGTTTCTTCAGAGTTCATACGTCATGGTACGTTTATGTTACTAAATTTTATGTAATCCTCATCTAAGTTATTTGAACAAGTGGCATTGAAAAAAATTACGGGATTAAATTTAATATAATAATATTTTTAACCATTTTGAAAACAATTCTTTAAAGTTTAACGACTGTTGCATAATGACGACAACAGACTGCTTAACGTGGTCTCCGAAGCATGGAAGTGCTCATCGAAATTTGCTACTAAGTATACACCCAAGACCCCAGTTGGCGTTGCTTAACTTTACAAATCGTTTGCAAATAGCAAACGCTTCAGAACAACGCTTCAGAACTCCTGGTTCTTATCGATATTTTTTATGAATAAATTATTCGACCCAATGGAACTTTAGCGAAGATGTGATGCTCTTTGTTATGACTACTAAGGGCCGCATTATTTTTTTAATTTTTATCAACAGCCTCGCGTATGACTGCTACCCCACCCGATGGAAAGCGAGATGCAATCTTGGAAGAGCTTGTTTTCTTGAGTTTGAGTATTCAAATACTTAAACTTCTAACAACACAAAAAATAAAAAAACAGCAAAAATGATATTAAATACAGCAGGTAAGTGAGTCGGTACTGGTTTAAAAAAATGTTATCACATAGTGTATTGTGTGATCCGTGCAAAGATATCGACAATTTGTGTCACAACACTAGACAGCTAGTGTCGATACAATCTAGACGGCCGCGCCGGCACAAGGATGGCAGGATTCCAATTATTTTTATGGCTTTTTTCATCAGATCGCACATCGCCCGCTTTTTCATTCACAGTTGACCAGCTATGGAATTAATTTTGAGTCTTACGAGTCGCTTCTGAAACTTTCATTCGCGAATCTTAGTTGTATTTTTTAATTTATCTTTGTAATTTAATGTGTATTATTTAAGAGGTAATAAGTCTAAAATCTTAAGAGTATATCTACACCTAGCAGCAGGATCCAAGCATTGATATATTTTATATTAAATAATGAATATAAACTTGTAAATACATAATATATAAATAGAATTACATCTATATATATAAAATTCTCGTGTCACAGTTTTCGTTGCCATACTCCTCCGAAACGGCTTAACCGATTTTGATGAAATTTTTTGTGCTTATCCGGTATCTATGAGAATCGGCCAACATCTATTTTTCATCCCCCCAAATGTTAAGGGTGGACCACCCCTAAATTTTTTTTTTTATTTTTCAGACAAAATTTTTTGTTTTAATTTTTTTATGATACAGCATACAAAAATACCTACAACCCT